>PVJI01028628.1:0-16288 GCA_004026765.1 Micronycteris hirsuta
AGACAAAGATTTCTTAGAGACAAAATCAAAAGTACAATCCACATAAAAAAATATCGATTTATTTAAATTCATCAAAATTAAGAATTTTCTACTCTTTGAAAGACATAATTGAGAATGAAAATACAGGCCACAGATTGAGAGAAAGTACTTGCCAATCAGATACCTGACAAAGCATTTATATGCATAATAAAGAATTCATATAACTCAATAGGAAAACCCAATTTTTTAAATGGGCAAAAGATGTAAACAGTTTGACACTTAACCAAAGACATACTGACATAAAGATACAGAGACATTATCATTAGAAAAATGCAAATTAAAGCACAATGAGATGTTATTATACACCTACTAGAATAGCTTTTTATAAAAACCAGTAATACCGAATGCTGGAGAGAATGCAGAGCAATTAAAATTCTCATTCATTACTGGTAGGAATGCAAAATGGTAAAATCCCTTTAAAAAACAATTTTCAGTTGCTTATAGTTATTCATACAATTAATGTATAACCTAACAATTCTAGTCCTAGGTATTAACCCAATAAAATAAAAACTCATACTCACCAAAAAATCTTTCCATGAACATTTATACTGGCTTTATTCACAATCTCCAAAAACTGAAAATGACCCAAACATTCCTGAACTAGAGAATGGGAAAATGTACTGTGGTAAATCCATGTAATGCATACTACTCAGTTAACAGAAAAGGAACCAATCAATGACTAAACACACCAACAGAGACAAATCTTAAATACATTATGCTAAGTGAAAGGCTACACTGAATGAATGATTTTATTTCCTACGACCTTCTGCAAAAGACAAAACAAAGAAATACAGCAAAGAAATACACAACTGCTAAGAGCTGTGGACCTAAAAGGGCACAAATACAAAGGGGCGCAAGAACATTTAGGGTGATGAGAGTGTTCTGTATCTGGATTGTGGTGGCCATTACATGACTGCACGCATTTACTTTACAAGCTCACAAAACTGTACACTAAGAAGAGTACATTTTATATACCTTAATTAAAAAATAAAAAACATATTAGAAGAAGCCATATAAGAATTTTTAAAACATAATCTCATAAGAGAAAAGACAAAAACTGAAAAGACATAAAAAATTCATAAATTTAACCATTTAAAAATATTAAATTTCTACACTGAAAAAATATAACCACAAAGTGAAACAAATGACAATTATAAGGAAAAAACACAATCCACTAGAAAAATAGGCAAAGAACATAAATAATTCATAGAAAAGGAAACACAATATATAAATATGTAAAGAGATGCTCAACCTAATGTGAGAAATTCAAATTAAAATTACATGGATATACTCTTATTCATTTCCTAAACTGCAAAGACCAAGAAGTCTGAAACTGTGTATGTCCTAGAGTGAATGAAGTATGAATCTCTGTGGGACAGCAATTTGTCAATGTCTAGCAAAACTGTGAATGCATATTCTTCTGATCTGGAAAGACATTTCCAGGACGTATTTTTAGGAGAAAAAGCAAGTTAAATTACGATCTATACTACATGCTACCTTCTGTTTAGGAAAGAGAGGAAAAGAAAACATTAGTATTTGCTTTTATTTGCATATAGAAACACTAAGGATACATGGAAACGAAGTTATTTACTTGGAGTGGGTTGCACAAAGTGGGAGAAAGACTTCTCAGTTATAGCTTTATCTGGTTGTGATTACTGAATTATGAAGGTGGAAGAAAAAAGGGAGAGGGAGGAAGAGGAATTTACCCTGATATATTTGCACATGACCTATGAAGGTGTTATATGATAAAGAATATGACTGGTTTTTGTCCTGAGTGCCTGAGAGTTTCTAAACCCTTGGAATTTCCTAAGTGACAGGTATCTTTATTATTCCTGGCGAACCTTTAGAACCACATCTGGATTTATGCTAATGAAGTGACTCACAGTAGGCCCCTAGATTGTTCCAGACTGGGGCTGGCTGTCCTGGAACGAACAATCATGTGATGAGGGTGGGGGCTGTGGGCCATGTGATGTTAGCCTGACCACCTAAACTTCTGACCTCTGGTGAGGGTAGTAGGGCTAAAGATTGAGTTAAATCTCTTGGCCACAATTCAACACATCTTTAAATCCAATATACCTATAAATTGAATCCCCAATAAATCATCTTGACACTGAAATTGGTTGAGCATAAATATACTGGGAGGGTGATGTGTCCAGAAGATACGGAAATTTCAAATCTGGGACCCTCTCAGACCTCACCATGAGTCTCTCCTATTTGGGGTTCAATTTTGTTCTCTTGTTATAATAAAACTGTAATCCTAAGGATACCACTTTCCTGAGTTCTGGGAGTCATTATAGCAAATTATGGAACCTGAGGGGGTAGTGGGAATCCCAAAATTTATAGCCAGTTGGTCAGGAGTGTGGGTGGCCTGGGAACACTGGCTATCTAAAGTGAGGAGTCTCTGGGAAGACCAAGCCCCTACTTGTGAAGTCTCCAGAACTGCACTATTAACAGGTGGTTACTCACTGCAGCGTTGTTTGTGTTAGCAAAAGAACAACTTAGATATCATCAGGAAACTGGGTGCATAACAATAAAACACTAAGCACCTGTACTCTTTAAGTAATGAAGTAGAATAAACCCAAGATATTGGAGATAGAAAAGGCAAATAAAATGTACAATAGTGGTCTAGTACTCTACCCACTGTGTAACTGGTGGGGAGTAACAGATATCTGACTGCGGAACCATAAATCTCTAGGGACAGAGAAGGAAATAATGGTCAGCTATTGCAAAGGAAACCAGATGACTTTGGGATGATGTGGCTAGAGGTGGTGGAAGGGGCAATTTTTACATTATACCCTTTATATTCCTTTTAAATTGTGAACCATGACTACCTGTTAAAATTAAATTTAAAAAATCTACATAGATGAATCAGATGCATACCAAAGGTGAGAACTACAACAGTGATTAACTCAAAAAAAATAAATAACTGAAGTGTATGACGATAGATTCATTCTACTCTGCCAGTCTGTTTTCTTCCAACTCAAAGTTTGACAGACCAATTAAATTTAAAATTTCTGGAGGTGGAGCCTAGAAATCTGTACTTTTAAATAGTAATTCTCATTCAAAGCCAAGATGTAGAACCACTAATAGGAAAGGGTTACTAAATTTACAAAGCACTGTGCCAGCCAAACTGAGTTGACACAAAAAAAATATTTCCCTGTCCTACTACTTCACAAATGGAACATTAATTTAGTCACATAGCGCTGCAGAGAAAATAACTTAAGAACAATCATCATTAGGTGAAATGATAAAGCAAGATGGACCATGCTGACAACATGTGCATAGATTAATATCATCACTAAGCATGAACCCTCATCATGTACTCACCTGCTGTGAGACAATATAAATTTGTGTTGTATATACAAATGTAAATGTATATATCAATACACCAACCTATAATATATATGACACAGAATACGTTGATAAGTGGCTATATATATGTAGACATCTGCTTATTATATTTGATGTATTCTTGCTTAAAAAAGGAGTGGGGAGCCCGGGCCAGGTAGTTCAGTTCATTAGAGCACTGTCCCGATAAGCCAAAGTTGCAGGTCCGATCTCCAGTTAGGAAACATAAAAGAAACATCCAATAAATACATATATAAATGGAATAACAAATGAATCTCTCTCTCTCTCTCTCTCTCTGCCCCCCACCTAAAATCAGTAAATAAAAAATTTAAAAAACCAAAAGGACTCTAATCCCACTTCTAAATCTACCAACTTACAGAAGAAAATAAAGGATAGAGGAACATGCTAAAGGACATCAAGAGGACATAAAGGATACAATTAGCCAAGTTAGTTAGTATGTAGGAAATTCCATAAAACAAATGAATTTCTTTAACAATACATGGATTTTTAAAAGGGAGGGAGATACTGTTACAGACTTAAGAAACCAATCATATATAATATTCAAACTTTAAGAATTATTCTAGCTAATTTAAAAAGACATCTGACACAAAGAAAATGTAATAAATACTGATTTTGCTTCGAAATACTCCCAAAACATTTGAGGAATGGTAAAAATGTTGATAATTGCTGAAACTGGATAACCAGTTTCAGGGGTTCATTAATGTCCTCTCTGTGTGACAAAGTTTAAGAGTTAAATTATATTAAAAATTTTAATTAAAGAACATCAATTATATCGTGATATTTCAAAAATGAGTGCAATTTTAGACTGACATACCCTTATGATTCTGCTCACACATAACACTATTTTAAAAAGAGAAGTTTAAAAAAGTTAAAGTGGTTAGGTCCAACTTAGGTTTAAACTTTATAGCAAAACAGATACCAGCCAATTTACAGAATCTAGGCGATCTGGCAGATCTAAATCAGAATTTCTCAAAGCCAGCACTACAAACATTCTAAGCCAAATAATTATTTGCTGTGGAGTCCTGTCTTACCCATCACGGGGTGTTTAGCAGCATCCCTGGTCTCTACCCACTAGATGTCTGCAGCCTTTCCTCTCTCCAAGTGGTGACAACCAGAAACATGTCCAGATATTGCCAAACCTAATCTATCCCTGATCTAAACTGGTAATTTTTTAGAATGGTGAGCTTACTATAAAAAGCAAAAGGATCTTGATAGTATATTCCTCAAAATCTTCCAAAAACAACTTGAGTAAAGCAGCATGACACCAGCCAGAATCAGACAAGATATGTTTTCTATATTAACTCCTCACAACCATCCAAGATCTCAAATATTTGAATAAAGACTCAATCTTTTTTAAAATGTAAATATATATATTTCCTTATATTTAAATACAACATGCTAAACAAATTAGGCTTTTTTCTGGTGATTTATATGAAATATCCAGAATAAGCAAATCCATAGGGGCAGAAAGATCAGCGGTTGCTAAAAACTGAGGGCACGGGGGAATGGGTGGTAAATGCTTAATGAAAACAGGTTTTCCTTTCGGGATGATGAAAATGTTCTGGAACTAGACAGTGCTAATAATTGTGCAACACTGTTAATGTATTTAGTGCCAGTGAATTGTACACTTTAAAATAGTTAAGTTTATGTTATGTGAATTTTACCTAAATAAGAAAAAAAAGGATAAGGTAGGTAGCTACTTATGTTGTTTTGCTAGTGTAGGTCTGGGAAATACACAACAATCAACTAAACAAAAATTGAATGTAACACTGGAAATATAATCTATTCCTTTGAAAATTAATTCAGATTACATATCTTAAGTGCAGAATGGTAAAAATCAACTTGATGAAATATGATGTAACTGTTAAAAACTATAATTAGGAAGATCATGCAGCAATTAGGTAAAGCATGACAGGAATGAAATGAAGCTGTTTGAGCCCACATTGTATATGAAAGCTCAATCTTATTAATGCATCCTTGACAAACATATTTTTTATGAAATAGCAATACAGTTACCTGGTATGATTATGAGGAGTCATATTAATACATGTAAAGCATATAGCACAATGTATTTTGCTAAAAGCAAAATATAAAACTGCATATATCCTCTGTTTAGAATTACGTATACTCATTCATTCCAAGAGTTACTGACTGTGTTGCTACAATGTGTTAGGTACTGGTAATAAAGAGATAGCATAGCATTATTCTAAAGGAGTTATAGTTTTAGTAAAGGAGACAAGCGCACGCACACACAACTTGTTTATGATAAAAGGATACAGTACAATAACTAGGAAAGCCCAGGCCTTAAAATAGGCACAAAGGAAATGTTTAAAAATACCTAATTAATGAAACACATTAAACAGCCAGGGAAGTACCACTAGCCCACTTTCACGTAGCAGGGTAAACTGAGTGTGTGTGTGCATGCGTGTTGACAGATGCCATTTCTGTCAGGATGATTGTCTTTAAACAAGGATTTGGACAAAAAAAGGCAAAAGCTATTTGTAATAAAGAGGACAGGATGCAAAGCTGGCCAGGATGCAAAACAACAGACAAAGAGAATTACTACAGGTAGAAATATAAATTGATACAGCCTCTGTGGAGGGCAAGTGACAATAACTAGCAAAACTACGAATATATATACCACTGAGAAAGATCTCCCAAATATACTAATGGGGGAGGGAGGGATACAACAATCAAGTATGCTGTCATGTGTGTTAATAGGGAGAGAAAAATGAGAACAGATTTGTATATGCCTGTCTTGTTTCCTGTAAAATCTGTATCACCAATACCCAATTGTATACTCTCCTCTGCATCACAGGGCAGAAGTCTGGAATTACATCTCTCAGAACCCCTTTTCCCAAATGATTGAAGGATAGCACACGCCAATGAAGGACATTCATGCAAGATTTAGTGAAGAAAATGAGAACTCTTCTGGCCAAGATGGAGGCGTAGGTAGACACACTGTGCCTCCTCGCACAACCAAAAGAGGAAAAACAACATTAAAAAAAAAAAACAAAAACAGTCCGGCTGGTGTAGCTCAGTGGATTGAGTGCGGGCTGGGAATCAGAGGGTCCTGGTTCGATTCCCAGTCAGGGCACATGCCTGGGTTGTGGGCCAGGTCCCCAATGAGGGCCATGTGAGAGGCAATCATACATTGCTCTTTCTCTCTCCCTTCTCCTCTCTCTGAAAATGAATAAATAAAATCTTTAAAAAACAAACAAACAAACAAACAAAAAAAACAAAAACAGCCAGATCTGACAGAAAACTGAACTGAAGTCCGACAACCAAGGAGTTAAAGAAGACATGTTCATCCAGACTGGTAAGCAGGACGGAGCCGGGTGGAGAGCACTCGGCAACATGTGCTTTGTGGAGCGGTACCAGCAACGCTCCAGCTGCCTGGAGAGGCCGTGGGGGGTGCGCCTGGCCAAAACGCGGCAGGTGCACTCGGTGAAACCGGGGCTGAGACTGGTGGACTGGGCGGTCCCTCATTCTCGTGCAGATAAACCGGGAGGAAAAGCTGGGGAGCGGGACAGACCACGCAGCCCACCAACGCAGGGAAATAAAGCCTCAAACAACCAATTGAATACACCTGTGGGGGTTGAGGCAGCAGCGGGAGGGACTCCTGGCCTCACAGGAGAGTTCGTTGGAGAGACCCACAGGGACTTGGAACTGTGCAGGCCCATCCACTTATCCCGGAGCCAGAAAAGAAGGACCCAACTTGATTGTGGGTAGCTGGGGAAGTGCTGAGAACAGAGCAAGCGCCATTGTTCTCTCAGGCCCCGCCCCCCACAGACAGCATCACAACACAGCCACGTGGGTTGACCCGCCCTGGTGAACACTTAAGGCTCCGCCCCTTAAAGTAACAGGCACACTGAGGGAAAAAAATGGCCAAAATGAAAGAACACATCAAAGCTCCAGAAAAAAATACAACTAAGTGACGAAGAGATAGCCAACCTATCAGATGCACAGTTCAAAGCACTGGTAATCAGGATGCTCACAGAATTCGATGAAAAACTGTCGCAATTACCTGAACAAATGAGAAGGGATGAGAAGGAAACTGGGACTCAAATCAACAGAGTGGACCAGAAGAAAGAAAAAAACATCCAATCAGAAAAGAATGAAGAAATGAGAATTCAAAAAACTGAGGCGAGGCTTAGGAACCTCCAGGACATTTTTAAACGTCCCAACATCTGAGTCATAGGGGTGCCAGAAGGAGAAGAGGAAGACCAAGGGATTGAAAACTTACTGGAACAAATAATGAAGGAGAACTTCCCCAAGCTGGTGAAGGAAATAGATTTTCAGGAAGTCCAGGAAGCTCAGAGAGTCCCAAAGAGGTTGGACCCAAAGAGGAACACACCAAGACACATCATAATTACATTACCCAAAATTAAAAATAAGGAGAGAATCTTACAAGCAGCAAGAGAAAAGGAGACAGTTACCTACAAAGGAATTCCCATAAGACTGTCAGCTGATTTCTCAAAAGAGACTTTTTGAGGCAAGAAGGGCCTGGAGAGAAGTATTCCAAGTCATGAAAGGCAAGGACCTACATTCAAGAATACTCTATCCACCAAAACTTTCATTTAGAATGGAAGGGCAGATAAAGTGCTTCTCAGATAAGGTCAAGTTCAAGGAGTTCATCATCACCCAGCCTTTATTATATGAAATGTTAAAGGGATTTATATAAGACATGGAGAGACATCAACAGGGGAGTGGGAGGGGGAGAGAGGGGGAAAAGGTGCAGAGAATAAGTAGCATAGATGGTAGGTAGAAAACAGACAGGGGGAGGTTAAGAACAGTATAGGAAGTATAGAAGACAAAGAACTTATGTGTATGACCTATGGACAAAAACTAAAGGGTGGGGAATGGGGGTGGGGGTGGAGGGGAAGAAAGGGGGGAAATGGGACAACTATAATAGCATAATCAATAAAATATATTAAAAAAAAGAAAATGGGAACTATTATTGTCTGATAGCAACTGTGAGTAAATGGACAGGAAGACAACAGGCATGACGTTTGAAGTGGCTGCTCTGTGATAATCACCTGCTTTTTCCAGACTCAATATTGTACAGCAGATCCTCAAATAATGTCATTTCATTCAATAGCACTTTGTTATAATGTTGATGAGATGCCGTAAGAACTTAACTGTTGATATCAATTAGCCTATGGTAAAAATGGTCTCATTATACATCATTTCACCCCATTTCCAAGAGCTTATCAACAACAGTAATCAAGGACTTACAATACAATGTCAATTTTCCAAAGTAAATCCACGCATTCAATGAAATAACAGTTAAGGTCAACAGTTTCACATGGCAATTTGAAATTTTTTAAAAGGTATACAGAATATCAAAGTATAAAAAGAGTCAATCTTGAAAGAAAATGAACTTCATACCACATAGAAAAATAAAATTCCAGGTGGGTCAAAAAACTAAGTGGACAAAGGTACCACAAATTTTTAGAACAAAATATTTTTAGGAACTTGATGGATTTCTTATGCAAGAAAAGTAAAAGATACATATGATTAATTACAATTTAAAATTTCTGAACAAGACCCCATAAACCAAATGAAAAGATCAGCAACATATTAACATGTATATATACCAAAACCAACAAAAAATTCATAGCACACACACACACAATCACTGTGTTGTAAAGGGGTGGGGGAGAAATGAACAATTCACACCAAAAAATTTCATTGTTCAAAAATATAAAAATATAGTCAGTCTCACCAGGAACCTTGGAAATACAAATTAAAACAAGATACTACATCATACCCATCAGATTGTAAAAACTGAAGTCAAACTGAAACAATTATCAACTTTGAAAGAGGTAATATAATTGGTACAACCACTATGGAGAAATAAAAATTACACAGTAAATGTGAACATATATACATATGCTATGGCCCAGCAAGTCTACTTCCACACATCAGCTTCAGGGAACTTTGAAACGGACACAAGGAGACACACCAGAACTTCTACTAAAGTACTATCTGTAATAGCTGAAAACAGGGAAACTACTTAATTGCAGTATGTTACAGGAATAAACTATGATTTATTTGTATAAACCATAGCAATTGTAACAAATGTATCAACGTGGATAAATTTTAAAAACAGCGCTACCAAAGACACATATACCGTCTAAAAGTTTAGAAACACCAAAAATGGCAGTATGTATTGTTTATGACATTATTATGAGTATGTAAATACAGTATAAATACAAAAAATTAATGCTATGTTAACTTTCAAATTGGTTTACCTAGGAAAGGATGGGAGTGAGGCTCTAGCTTTATATGTAACTACTTTATTCTTTAAGAGACACGAAGCAAATATGGTGAAGTATTAACATCTATTTCTGGTGATAGGTACTTAGGTTTCTACTGAATTTTATTTCATCCTATGTGTCTAAAAATTTCAACCTAATTAAAAATATTTTTCAAGAAAGATTTTTCTGCTTGACTTGAGTATAGAAGATGAACTGAAACGGGGAAAGACTGGATAAAGGAAGACTGGTCCGAGAACTACATTAATCCAAGGGAAAAATGACAGCAGCATGAACCAAGATCATGAAAGTGGGAAGGAGAGAGAATTAGGACTAGAGAGTTCTTCATACAGTTATGCAAGCCTGGTATGCTTAGGAGTCATTTTCTCTCCTTTAAGATGTCCTATATTGTTGAAATGTTTGTGCATATACACTAAACCAAAGTAAAAAAAAAAAAAGTCCCCCTATGTCAGTTTGATTTGGGAGGCTGTCTTACAAAATTCAAGTTCAATCAGGTCACCTGCTAGTTAGTGAACTTAGGCTACATTTATACAAAATTATTTAGTAAAAATAATTAGAGTTTCTGGGAGCTTCTATCCAGAAACTCTAATTCATAGTATTATATGTCTGAATTACACACACAATGTACCAAGGACACATGCTTGTCAACTTGCACCAAAACTTGTCACTTTCACTATTATGTATCTCATAAAACTGGCAGCTTACGAAGTCTAAAATTTATCATCTCTAATCATCACCAGAAAAAATATTCTACAGACGTGGGCCTCAATAGTCAGTCATTAACATTGGATCCAAACAGAATTATAGGCAAAAACATTGCAAATTGCAAAAAAAGATGTACAAACAACTAAAGAGTCAACCCTACCAAAAAAACAACGTCCTCATGCATATAATTTAAATCGAAGAGTATCCTTTCATCAAAACTAGTACTTCAGATGATTCCATCTTATACGTGCACGCATATGTATTCACACACATCCATGGTAACTTCTAGACAGATGACACCCCCGACAGACCCAGCTCTGATTAAGGAGGGAATGCAGGCCCAGAAGTTCACCAGGTGACCACTGTGCTTCCTTTCACAAACACTGCAGCAAGATCCTGGGACCCTGAGAAGCACCATGTGAAAAGTACTGCTCTTAGACAATTTCCAAAAATATGCTATGCTCTGGCAGTCATTTGTATGTGTGATATTTTTGTTTAAATACTGAGGTAACACAACTTTTAAAATAGAATACTAGTTCCTTTCAGGGTTGTCTGCTTATTAACATAAACTGTCTGAGAGACCTTACTTTTTTAAAAAAGGAATATAAAAGAAAGGAAGGGAAAAAAACGTACCCTCTTTACCCTCTGCTCTACTTGTGCTTATGCAGTTTCTTTTCAGTTTGTAATGCCAAGTCCTTCAGAAACTCCACACACATCTTTTTATTACATTTGGTAAAAGGAAAGATAGTTTGTTTCTCAGTAACTCCAAGGTAGAGAAAAAAATTATCTTCTCTTTTAAGAATCATTCATTTTTTAGAGGCAAAGATGTGGGTATTATAACCCGGGCTGTCTGGTTGATACAACACGCTCTGAGCATTCGTATCACGTAGTACAGTACAATTGATGATTAATATGAGGCCTGTCCAGAAAGTATCCAGCAATGCAATATGCAAAATCGAGGTATTTATTGAAGATACAGGATACGACTGGGCCTTTTTTTCTGGATCATAACCACAGACCCCATGACTCCTCTCTGGTTACGACCTTCTTGAGGATCTGGCTCATTGATAGCAATTTGAATCAAGTCATTAGCGACTGCAGCACAATATTCCTTCTGCTCTGGTAGCAGAGGCCATGGAACAATTTTGCCACGACATATTTCATGCCAAGATCCTGCATCAAAGTCTTAGTTACAGTAGTTTTTGGAATCCCCGTATCAACTTCCAGTTCTCGCAGGATCTTTGTTGATTGTAGCCGGTACACATTCAACATTCTCAGGTGTTCTGCTTGTTGCAGGCCTCCCAGAACATGAATCATTTTTGACAGATTCTTGACCATCTTTGAAGCATTTAGGCCTCACTTTTATTTGTGCTGTACTCATTGCATCATCCCCAAAAACCTTCTGCATTATCTGCACAGTTTCCATGAAGGAACATTCAAGTTTAATGCAAAATCTGATGCAGACTCACTGTTCTACTAGTTCAGTCATTTAGAATGTGATGGCCACACTCAATTGCATCTACTGCCTCCACTGACTAGCTCAGTGAAGCTGTCACTGTTTATTTCAGCCCACCCTCCTAGGCTACAGGTTACACTGATGCCAACTATTCTCGTTATATTAACAATGGCTACACTTTTTCCAGACAGACCTCATATTGACTTTATATCATTTTTGTTTCTTTTCTTTTTAGTCCTTTAGCCCATTTTTTTGTCTTTTGTTTCTGCTCCCAACATTTGTCTTTTATTTGATGAAGTCAGATGCAACTAACTGTAATTTTTGATTTATGAACTACCAGACTGGTAATCAATCACTCTCTGGTAGTGACATGAAATGGTTACGTTTTAGTTAGAAAAGATCTAGGATTAGCTGTTACCTTGGTAAAGTCACTTAAACTCTCTGTAAAATAAAGCCACTTACCTCAAAAATTCATAGAAAGCACTCAGTACATTTGAAGTACTTAATAAACATAAATCCCTTCCCCATCTTTCTCCTCCTTCACTCCAACTGTCCCAGAGTAGCTGTTGGGTCCTTTGTCTTTCAGGACCAAAACAGAAGAGCAGAATTTAGGAGATTGGGGGAAAAATTCTTTCTAGATCACATCAAGGTGCCTCAGGAAACAACCAAGGGAGTAGAAAATTAATATGAAGAAGAGGCCAAGCCCTATTCAACCAGAAGAGCTTTGCCTCTGTCATAGGTATTGGTATGAACCACGGACTTCATTTGGTAGAATGGATATGGCAGCTTTTGAAGCACAAATTCTGAAAAATCACCCATGTTGACAATCCCACCTTCCCCCAATACAAATACATATAACACAAAAACTGCACCCTCAAAAGTCACTGGCTAGCCATCTTCTTCAATGGTTCACTTCTCCCCTGTCAGCTGGTCCGACCAGGACACAGCCCTCACAGCCACATCTCATCTGTCCAAAGTGACCAGTACTGTTCAAGGTTCAATCCTTTGTGCTTCTGCAAAACGGGGAATTTCTGAAAAGCTACTGGGGATGTCTCACGTAGGGAAAGGGTGGAATAACTAAATCATGGCAAGGAAAGGAATGCAGATGAGCATCAGGAATAACTGGAACCAGGCATTCAAACAGCCAAGACACTTTCTTGTTAGACAGTGGGCATCATTCTCTCTCAATGAAGACCTGCATCCTCCAGAAAGTGGAAAACATGAACATGGACAGCTCTCAAGCACTACATTGTACTACACCCCAGAGAAATGATTCTCTTCTCTGGTTTCAGTTAAAAACTCCCAGGGAGTTCTGAGTGGCCTCTGTGAAGGGAGAGGGAGGGCGATGACCAAACAGCGAAGGGCTATGTAAGTCCTATTCAAAGCACATGGTAAGCAACGGCAAGATGGAGAGAGAGCACCCTAAAGAAAGTACGTACCACTCCCATAAGATACAAACATGGTAGGTAGGCCAAACAACCTAACTATTATACTGCAACAATTAAAAAAAAAAGCAGTTTTGGGAATCAAAGACATCTAGGTTAAAAACTTTAATCAGCTGGTAATAAACCTTGGGCAAGTTATAATCTGAATTAGTTTCCTCACCTAAAAAATGAGACTAAAGTAAGATTTAGGGAAAAAAATCACATAAATTTCCTAATATAATTCTAGTACATAACAGGTATAAAGAAATGTTTTATTAGGTCATTAATTCATTAAATCTCACTGTTTTCACCAGCAAAGTTAGAAATAACAATGTTTACACACTCTTTGTATTAAGCATTTAGGAAAGTTCCTGGCATATAACAGGCATTCTTCTATCATATAGAATTACAGAATTTCAGAGGACTCAAATTGACGCTTGACTATCTGCAGGAAGAAGTCTTTTATGTTACCTCTAAACTAGAAAAGTTCTTCCTGATACCAAGCTGAAATCACTTCCTGTAGTTTTCACCCATTAGCTCTTAATTTCTCATGATAAAAGTCCATTCCTGCTACCCCATGGCGAGTGGGCCTCCAAATATTTGAGGCAACCATGATGCCTCCTCCCATTCCCCTACTCCAGTTAATTTTCCCAGTTACACATTCCTATTTCCTATTTGCCTTAATTTTTCCATATAACATGCACCTACTGCCAGCAATGTGATAATTCAGATGTGGAATAGTCAGAATTGAGGCCTCTTTGTCCTTTCCCTTGCACCAATCACTATACTACTTTTTGTCACATGTGCTGATATGCCAGCAAGATGTACAACACCCCCCCTTCCATCAATAATATGCTGCTAGAATTAGTTTTTTAGAAGAACAGGATCTTACATGTCTCCCTATTCAATCTCCCTTTGTCTGACTCTCATCTGATCACAGCAGCCTATCGACATCAATTATCTTAGTTCCTTAATCTGTCATCTAAAGTCTTGAACTGATGTTCAATGATATTACTGGTCTTCTTCCTTCCAGTTTATAATATGATTACACTTTCCTACTCACCCAACACCTAAGTTAGGGGGTGGTCATATAATTTGGTTTTAATCAATTAAACATGAATTGAAGCAAAGTGACAGAAGCCTCTGAGGCCTGGTATGCAATTCATCAGATTCCTTTTCTGGTACCACCAATACAAACTAATTCTTCATGATTAGCGCTTCACCTCCCCTAGAAACAAATAACTCTTTAAGTAATTTATTCTAGAATCTCACCTGAGAGCCACATCCAGCTCTATAATCTTCCTTCTTCCCCTTTCTGAAAAGTGGAGTAACCTTTCCCTGTCTCTAGTCTTCAGGCACCTCTCTCCTTAACTCCACAAGGCCTGAAAACATAAAAAGTTATTTAGAGAATTCATTTTCAAGTTTCTACAACCCCAAAATATAATTCATTTAAGTCAAGAACAAGTAATTGCTATTCTTATTTATCTCTGGACTTTATTTTCCTCATTCTGTTAAATCTCATCATTTTGCTTAAACCCAAAGACTAACCTTCGATGAACATGGCCCGTCACAGGAATCTTTTCCTTCAGATGTAATATTTGTCTTCCCACACAGAGCTACTGCCAGTCTCCTGTGCTATTCATTTGCTGCTTAAGATTTATTCAGCATTTACCAAGGACCAACACTATGTATAAGACCACTGCTTGCTCTGAGACATGATCTCTGCCCTTAAGGAATTTACAGTTAAAAATGTCAAGTGAATATCAGAGAAGTGGGTAAGAACAACAACAGAAGGGATCTTGAATGCCCCATGTAAGCAGCATAATACAGTACATAAAAATATAAACTCTGAAATCAGATGGTTCTGGGTTGAGATTCTGGTGTCATCTTCCTCATCTATAAAGTGGAATAATTAACAGCAAAGGAGTGTTCAAATAATTAAATCAGACAATACAAGTAATAGACTTAGCTCTATTTAATACTAATATTATCCTGAATATAATGGTTAATAATTGAAAAAAAATCAACACACGAATATTACTAATGATATTTATATTTTACAAATATTGTGATTTGGATTCAGAAGCAAAGGAATAAAGGGTGAGTCTAAAATCCAGAAATACAGTTAAACGGCTGTTGCAGGAATCAATGACTGAGATAGAAAGAATGAGAGAAAAGTCACCAAACGGTTTAGTCCTGGCTCTTATTAATAATGGTATAATCTTACACAAGGTAACGTTCTCTCCAGGCCTCAGTTCTGTCATCTAAGATTTGACCTAGATGATTAAAGTTTATTTCCAATGCAAAACTTCTTTTGAATTACTTCACATTTTATCTCTGTATGTCTGTTATAGGCATCTCTTATACGAATACCTTTAACAACAGAAACAAAATCTCCAAGGAATAATTAAATGCTAACAATTAACTTCAGATGCAAGCATAAAACACAAAAGGCATGCACAATGTCAAGGACTGGAAGAAAACGGCATCTGTGATTAGGCTTTCTTTGAGATAGCAAAAACAAAACAACCCCCCCCCCCCAAATAACTCAACCTATTACAAATCTAGAAACTGAGTTAAATTTTCTTGGAAATGTATGTCTTTACCATTTTGTAAATAATAATCCCAGAGCTTTCTATAGAATAACATGAACAACTTCCAGGATATACCTTCCATAGTAAATCTCTGGATAAACAAATTTCTAAATCATTTAATACCATTTTCAATTTAATCTCTCCATCAGTTACAACTAACAAATGAGAAAAATAAAAGGCATCCAAACTAGAAGTAAAATTATCTTTGTTCACAGGCGAAATGATCTTACATGTAGAAAACCCTAAAGATTCCACTGACACCAAAAAAATACTAGAATAAATCCAAGAAAGTTGTAGAATACAAAAATCACAAATGGAGGGTTATCGGTGGGGAGGTGGAGGGGAGAGAATGGGGGAAAAGGTACAGGGAATAAGAAGTATAAATGGAGGCCCTGGCTGGTGTAGCTCAGTGGATTGAGC
>PVJI01028629.1:0-16257 GCA_004026765.1 Micronycteris hirsuta
GACCTGGCCCGCAACCCAGGCATGTGCCCCAACTGGGAATTGAACCGGGATCCTCTGGTTCCCAGCCCACGCTCAATCCACTGAGCTACACCAGCCGGGCTTAATATGCTATTTTTATTTGCCCTTATATTCCTTAATAAGAGCAAACAGTTTTACTTCACATAGATACCAAACACAAAAAGCAAGACAGACAAATAAACAAAATTCAGAGAATTTTACTGTGTCGATTCTGAACACCTGAATATAAGTCTTATTATAAAAAAATAATCGGGAACGTTTATCCTAGCAGATGATACAGGTGACCTTGAGCTTAATATGACAATAATACTGACACAGAAAATACTGGGACAAAAAGAGGGTAATACAACTTTAATATGTGTCTTTTTATTCTTGAAAGGCTTTCTTTACAAAAGTGTTTGAAGGTCTAAAGTGAAGTATCCAGCATGGATAAAAAGACATATGTGACAAGCAACTTACCACCTAAGTCAGTTCCCTCAGAACTGATCTTCAAAATGAAAACTCTACTTTCTCAGTATTCTTAGAAGGCATGGTGGATGCAGGTAAAGGGGTCTTATACAGACTAGGTCTGTGTTCCTCCAAAGGTATTTATATCCATTTCTTTCTTGAACTGCTGTAGTCTCTGTATACAAACTTTGACTAGTTCTATCAGAAAAGACAGGAAGGGAAATTGCTAGACTATTTCAAGTCTTCAGTGGCTGGGGCTTTCAACTGCTCTTTAACGGTACCCTCAGATCTAAATACTAGCATATTTCTTACTAAAAAAAAAAGGAAAAACAAATTTGTGTGATATATTAGAAATTAGTAGATTAGAGCTCTAATTTGAAGTCTGCCTCTAACTAGTTATGTGAGCTTAGATGAAACATTTAACGTCTCTGGACCCCATATTTCTACCTATAAAATGAAGAAACTAGATTCAAGATTACTGGTGAGGTCCTGTTGATTTTCAAGTTCTATGACTCTATGAAGCTGTCATTTAATCATTCAAAGTTCATTAAAAATTTTTTTTAAAGCAGGATGGGAGGGAAGGAGGAGAGGGTAAAGGGAAGATAAATAATGATGGAAGAAAATTTGACTTCGGGTGGTGAACACACAATACGATATACAGATGATGTATTTTAGAACTGTACCCCTGAAACCTATATAATTTTATTAATCAATGTTACCCCAATAAATTTTTTTTTAAAATTTATTTATTTTTAGAGAGAGAAGGGAGGGAGAAACAGCAATGTATGGTTGCCTCTCACATGGCCCCCCACTGGGGACCTGGCCTGCAACCCAGGCATGTGCCCCAACTGGGAATCGAACCAGGACCCTCTGCTTCCCAGCCCGCACTCAATCCACTGAGCCACACCAGCCGGGCACCCCAATAAACATTTAAAAATATAAACATTTAAAAATATATACACATACTCTAGATCCTGTGCTGAGTGATGGAAAAATAGTGGGAAAAAAAATACAGTCCTACTCTACTGAAAATTAATAATGAAACAGACATTAAAACAAAAAATCCATACAAATATAAAAATTAAAATATGGCCCTGGCCCGGTAGCTCAGTTGGTTAGAGCATTGTCCCAGTATGCCAAGGCTGTGAGTTCAATCTCCAGTCAGGGCACATACAAGAAGGAACATGAATGCATAAACAAGTGGAACAACAAACCAATGCTTTTTTCTCTCTTTCAAATCAATAAATAAAAATTTTTTTTAAAACCTCAAAATATAATGAGTGGTGTCATGGAAAACTACATAAAAAACTAATTTAGCCTGAAAATCAGGAAAGATTTCTTTGAGAGAATATCTTTAAGTTGAAACCTGAAGTATGAGTTAGTAGTCAGATGAAGAGTTGGGTAGAAGGAAAGCATTTTAGGCAGAATGTGTACATGGGCCCTAATACAGAAAAAAGCCTCGTGTATTGGAGAAATAGATTGCATCAACAATATAAAAAGACAACACACTGAATGGGAGAATATATTTGCCAGCAATACATCTGATAAGGGCTTACTATCCAAAATTTATACAGAACTCATAAAACTCAACACCAAAAGACCAAATAATCCAATTAAAAAATGGCCCTGGCTGGTATAGCGCAGTGGATTGAGCGTGGGCTGGGAACCAAGCGGTCCTGGTTCAATTCCCAGTCAGGGCATATGCCTGGGTTGCAGGCCAGGTCCCCAGTGAGGGCCATGTGAAAGGCAACCACACAACCACACATTGTGTTTCTCTCTCTCTCTTTCTCCCTCCCTTCCCCTCTCTCTAAATAATAAATATTAAAAAAAAAAAAAATGAGCAGAGGGCCCTGGCTGGTGTGGCTCTGTGGGTTGAGTGCCAGCCTTTGAACCAAAGGGTTACCAGTTCTATTCCCAGTCAGGGCACGTGACTGGGTTGCAGGCCCAGTCCCCAGCAGGGGGCGTGTGAGAGGCAACACCTTATTGATGTTTTTCTCCCCTCTCTTTCTCCCTCCCTTCCTCTCTCCCTAAAAAAATAAATAAAATCTTAAAAAAAAAATTTGAGCAGCGGACCAGAACATACATTTCTCCAAAAAGGGCATACCTATGGCCAACAGACATAAAAAGATGCTCAACATCACTAATCATCAGAGAAGGGCAAATTAAAACCACAATGAGATATCACCTTACAACAGTCAGAATGGCTATCATCAATAAATCAACAAACAAGTGCTGGCAAGGACGTGGAGAAAAGGAAACCCTTGTGCACTGTTGGTGGGAATGCAGATTAGTGCAGCCACAATGGAAAACAGTATGGAGGTTCCTCAAAAGATTAAAAATGGGACCGCTTTATGACTCAGTGATTTCATTTCTGGGTATATATCTGAAGAAACCCAAAACAGTAATTCGAAAGAATACATGCACCGTTATGTTCACTGCAGCATTATTTACAATAGCCAAGATATGGAAGCAACCCAAGAGCCCATAATAGATGAGTGGATTAAAAAAGCTGTGGTACATATATACAATGGAATATTACTCAACCATAAGAAGGAATGAAATTTTACCATTTGCGACAGCATCGATAGTCCTACAGAATATTGTGCTAAGTAAAATAAGTCAGTCAGAGAAATATGATTTCACTTATATGTGGAATCTAAAGAACAAAGTAAGTAAACAAAATAGAAACAGACTCATAGATACAGAGAACAAACTGATGGTTTCCAGAGTGGATGGGGTTGAGGGACTGAGTGAAAAAGATGAAGGGATTAAGAAGTACAAATTGATAGTACTTTCACGGAATGTAAAGTATAACAACGGAATACAGTCACTAATATTGTAACAACTATGTTTGGTGCCAGGTAAGCAGTGAAAATATTGGCAGGAGCACTTTCTGAAGTTTATGATTATCTGACCACCATGCTCTACATCTGAAACTAATACAAAATAATATTGAATATAAACTATAATTTAAAAAAAAGAAAAGAAAAAGTGAAAGTAAAAAACAGCAAGAAACACAGATTAGAAAGACCAAAGTAGAATGAGCACTCAGAATTGTATGTTCTCTAAAACGCTGCATCAATCAACAAAATGTACTAAAAGCCATTATGCAATGGGTACAATAATTTTAAAACACACAATAAAGTTCCTGCCCTCAGGGATCTCTCAATTTAGAACAATGAACAGTAGTAAACAATTACAATAGAAGATTTAGAGATGATTTTTCTGAGATAAGTGATTCCAAAGCTGAGTCCTGAAAGACAAATAGGAATTACCAAATAAAGAGGGCTACAGATTTATGATAAAGTATGATAAAATATTAATTGTACAAACTAGGTGATGACTATATGAGCATTCACTGTAAAATTCTTTCAACTTTTCAGTATGTTTGAAAAAAATTTTAATAAAATTTTGGAAGAAAAGAGAAGAATGAAGGACTAGCCATTTAGTCAGAGGAAATATATGTAAATACTTGTAGGTTTGACAGTTCATGTTTTGTTTGTGTAACTGTAAGCAATCCCAAATGGTGAGATACATATGTGGGAGTGGCAAGAAAGGAGGATGCTAAGTAAATGGGGGTTAAAAATTATGGGTTCCAGATCACTCAAGTGTTTGGATTTTAATGTGAAGGCCACTGGATGCTTACTTGTTCATATTTAATTGAGAATCATTTACGATGCTCTCTTCATACGGCTAACCAATGAAAATAGTCATCTATGGAGCATTTGCACTAGAAACTTACCTGAACTATTTCATTCCCATCTCTGAGATCCCGAAGAGGACTCCGTGGGGGTTTCAAAATCTAGAAGTATGAGAATTATTAAAGAAAATCCAGAATATCTATTAATAATCAGTTTATTTCAAGTTATAACATGAGTAGAAAGGTAGAGATGCTAAAATTCCTGTAAAAACCTCTCAAGTTTCTCAAATTCATACTGTTCAACGCTATCCTTTGTGGCTCGTTTAAATATTGTTTATCTATTCCCCTTTCCCTCCTGCCCACCTTCCCCAATTATTTTGTCAACTCTGATCCCACGTGGTCTGGATGAAACTCCATCCCAATCTAGGGCTACAATTCCAATATGTAGCCTTGGTCTGAAACAATCTGCACATGACATTCTCTCAGCAATAGTGATTGGCTCAGGAATGGGAACTTGATTCATATTGAGATAATCAAGCCAAATGATTCAATCCTGAGTTGTTTTAAATATTTATTTTTTACCTGGTTGGTGTAGATCAGATTGACTGAGGGCTGCAAACTAAAGGGTCGCTGGTTCGATTCCCAGTCAGGGTACATGCCTGGGTTGCAGGCCAGGTCCCCAAAAGGGGACGTGCGAAAGGCAACCACACATTGATGTTTCTCTCCCTCTCTTTCTCCTTCCCTTCCCCTCTCTAGAAAAATAAAAATAAATAAATAAAATCTAAAAAATAAATATTTATTATATTTATTTATTTTTAGAGAGAGGGGAGGGAGAAAGAGAGGGAGAGAAACATCATTGTTAGAAACACTGATCCACTGCTTCTCTTACGCACCTCACCAGAACCTGCAACCCAGGCATGTGCCCTGACCAAGGATGAAACTAGCAACCTTTCACTTTGCTGGACAACGTTCTACCAATGGAGCCTTACTGGTCAGGGCTATTTTTTTGTTTGTTTGTTGAGAAAACAGACACTATTTTTCATGTAGGACTTGGACTTGGAAGTTGGAAGAGCTAGATATACTGCAGTAACCATAAAGAGCCTGTCCAGTAACAGATTACCTGGAGAAAGCAGAAAGCAGTCAGAGTAGAAAAAGTGAAAAGAAATCCCACTACTGATGCTATTGTTGGAACCTGTGGTCAGTAAGTTGTGCCTAAAGTCATTCTTGTCTTTGCAAAAATAAAAATAAATAAAATAAAATCATTCCTCTTCAGATTTTTAAATTTCATAACCAATAAATTTTGTCCTCAAATCAGTTTCAATTGAAATGTTTTATGTCTTGCTATAGCTTTGTACACAAGTATGTGTGTGTGTATATATATTCTTTTTTTTTAATCCTCACTTGAGGATGTTTGTTGATTTTAGAGAGACAGGAATGGAGAGGGAGGGAGGGGCATGGCGGGAGAGAGAGAGGGAGGGAGGGAGAGAAACAGCAATGTGAAAGAGAAACTTCTATTGGTTGCCTCCTGGGATGCCCTGCCCTGACTCGGGATAGAACCAGCAACCTAGGCATGTGCCCTGACCAGGGAGCAGCTTACAATCTTGTGGTGTATGGGAAGGCACTCCAACCAACTGACCCACCCGGCCATGGCTAAATATATTTTTAAACAGCTTTATTTAAGTATGATATATATAGCATACAATTCATAAAATTAACATGAAATTAATAAGTATTGGTAATAAAATACATATTTTAATATATTTATAGAATTGTGTAACCAGGTTAAATATTTGAGTCATTAACCAGAGAGCAATAGAAGCCAATAGGGGTGGGATGGTGATGCCCCAGTCAAAATTACTGTTGTATATAGTCATTCAAAAAACATTAACAATTAAGTTAAATAAATTTTTCTTACTGAGGAATGTCGTCTTCTAACAGGTTTCTCTATATTGTCACTGAAAGAGGAAAAAAAATTTACACATACACTGAAAAAAGACTGAATTTTCTAAAGTCCACAGCATCCTTTACATGCTTTTAAATGACTATCACTTTCACTTAACACCACTTTCATTTAGCAAAATGTATAACTCTTTAAATTCAATATTTAGAAAGTCGGTATTTTAAAATACAAATTGTTTACTATAATACCATCTCTTAAAACACAATCACTACAACATAATTTAAAATATTTACAGAGGTAAAATTATAAGATAAATGGGCTATAAAACAAGAGGCTCTACCTCTGGTTTTACTACTGTGTGATTTTTAGAGCAGGTTTTGAAAATTCAAATGCCTATGGAGGCTACACACATACTTTTAGTAAGTACAAGAAAAATAGGTGGGGTGGAGACTATAATGGAAAGCTGAAAATGTAATTGTTATATGAACTCTTGGGACTTTCATATTTGGCAACTAATTCAAAAATTAAAAATCATTGCTTAGGAAAAAAAATTATGTCTCTGCTTATAACCAGGCCACCAGTTTGTGATGCCAATTTTAGACCAATCATTTCATTTCCTTGTGCCTCAATTTTCTCATCCTTAAATTGAAGAGATGAGACCTGGTCTCTAAAGCCTCTCTTACCTTTGATTCTAGATGAGTTTATATAAAGATATGGCAAGGAAAACCTATTGATAACTTTTGAAATCTTTTCCCATTCTCTTTCAGGGTAAAAAAAAGTAAATGTTACAAAGTCAATAGGTCTTACTAGTTGAAGAAATATCTTTTCTCTGATAGAGTTAAACATTTTTTAGAGATACTGCATGAACTTACTTTTCTTCATTAGTCTCTGAAGACATCGCATCCATTTTTGAAGAAAACCTTTTCTGTAACAAACACACAATAACAGAAAGGTGAGTAAGCACAATCCATGAAGAGATTAAGAGCAGAATTTTGACTTCAGTATTATTTTCTGGGGGAATACCAAAAAAATGGAAGGAAAGCTATACTATGGGGATAAAAGACAAGAAATTTTGAGGAGTTTAAACTACACACTCTGATATAGTCAATAGTCCTGGAAAATTCTCATATTTAAGATAAAATCAGTGATTAACTCTGAACGGGATGATATGGGCTTTAGTGGTTAAAATAAAAATTTGCCCTAGTTTATAAAAGCTTATGGATTATATAATAATTGAATCCCAAAATAAAGCCAATTAGGTATCAAAACAGTGGATTTGCATAGTATACGTATTTATCTTGCGAAAACTCAACTATAAGTACTCAGCAAAAATATTTCGTTTATTTTCAGAAACAAAAATGTTTTAAATAGTGCAGTTGGTTACACTTAACAATTCCATTCAATGAGTGTTTGTCTTGGAGAAAGTGTAAAACAAGAGGCAAAACCTCAGCTGGTCTTAGTTCCTACCTACCCATTACTATACAAGATTTTTACTTTAGGCATTAACTTTTGAACCTCATCCTGGGTAAGAAAAACTTCCATTTCAAAAAATACTAGAAATTTGACTCAATGATATTAGCATTTCTATCACAACACTAAATTAATACCATATACTCAAACTGTTATAATCAATGTTCTTATTTTTAGCAATAAGTAAAAACATCAATTATTTAAAAGATATCTTATTGTACATGCTTTCATCATACATAAAAAAAAAAAACAATCAGGAACTACTATAAAGTATACATGGACAAAACCAAGGGGGAGGGTGGAAGCAAGGGAGGGAGGTGGGATTGGCTGGGGTTGGGGGGAACTTTGGCGGGTAATGCAGACAAGTGTAATTGAAACACAAAAAGTAATTAAAAAAGAAAAAGAAAACGTCTTTATTAGGAAAAATGAGACCTGAAATGACCAAATATAAAATTTTTAAATAAAAAACAAATTATGAAATGATTCTTTTTGTTTTATTTTATTTTTAGACAGAGGGGAAGGGAGGGAGAGAAAGAGAGGAGAGAAACATCAATGTGTGGTTGCCTCTTGTGCACCTCCTATTGGGAACCTGGCCCACAACCCAGCATGTGCCCTGACTGGGAATTGAAATGGCTACCTTTTGGTTCACAGGCCTGCACTCAATCCACTGAGCCACAGGACCCAGGGTTAGGCAATAAATGATTCTTTATAATGAGCCTGAAGTTCAAACTGAAATAAAAGTCTGTTTATTTTTTAATATCAATTCATTCAATTAGATATCCATACAATAAGATGATGGACCTCTAAAGAAAGAAACAAACAAACAAAAAGATGATGGACATCTTCTAAAACTTGATCTCTGACCCTATCCTTTTGTCCTCCATCACTCTCAGTCTCTCACCCACTCTCCTGTTTTCACTTATCTCCTGTTCACAGGTAACACTCACAGCTACTTAAAGTAATATTTAAAAATTTTTGTACATAGTGTAAGAAGTTGATTTTACAAGATTGGTTTTTTAAAACATCTTCAATTTCCTCCTTCCCAAAAGTAGCCACTTCAGTACTTTAAGCTAATTATTTTGTATTTTAAAAAAGTTCTTTCCTTGCTACCACTTCCATCTAACATACACAAACATCCACCCTACCCCACCACACCCGGATAAATACAGTACAAGAAAAGAACACATGTCAATTTCACTGCCATAAATATAAAAATCCTAAATAAATAGCAAAAAGGAGCCAGCAATTTGTAAAAGGGATATATATCACGACCATATCGGTTTTAATCCAAAAATGCAAAATTGGTTTAACATTAGAAAATTAATTGGCTCTGGCTGGTGTAGCTCAATGGATTGAGTGCAGGCTGGGAATCAAAGGGTCTCCGGTTGGATTCTCAGTCAGGGCACATGCCTGGGTTGCGGGCCAGGTCCCCAGTGAGGGCCATGTGAGAGGCAACCATACATTGCTGTTTCTCTCCCTCTCTGTCTCTCTCCCTTCCCTTCTCTCTAAAAATAAATAAAATCTTTATTTAAAAAAAAAGAAAATTAATTGTACAATTAATCATACTAACAGATTAAAATGGAAAAATCATATGATCACCCAAACAGATGAAAAAAAGTTCAATGAACTTTAACATCCTTTCATGCTTAAAACAAAAGAAAAACTTAGCAAAGAGGAATAGAAAGTAAATTCCTTTATCTAACAAACAATATCTATTTAAAAAAACAACAGCAACAATCAACTTAATGGTAAAACTTGAAAAACTTTCCCTTTGAGATCAAACAAGTATGACAGCTATTTATACCTATCGAAACCATTATCAAGTCTTAGTAGTTCTATTCCCATTATACATGGTCTGTCCAGAAAAAGTCTAGCCATTGTTAATACAATGAGAATGGTTTGCACAACATTGATGTAACCTGGCAGCCAAAGAGATTGGACTAGAATGCACGTACATGAACAACGACGACTTCACTGTACTAGTCAGTGGTGGCAGTAGATGCTGTTGAGTCTGCATGTCTACTGTGTGGTCATCAAATTTAAAATGACTGAACAAGTACAGCAACAAATCTGCATCAAATTTTGCATTAAGCTTGTACATTCCTCCACAGAAACTATTCAGATGATTCAGAAGGCCATAGCTATGGACAACTGGTGATTGGCAGCTTCATCATGACAACACACCTGCTCATGTATCAGGTCTCAATCAGAGCTTTTGGTGAAACATCAAATCATTCAAGTGACTCAGCACCCACCACAGCCCAGATTTGGTGCCCTGTGACTTCTGGCTTTTCCCAAAACTAAAATCACCTTTGAAAGTGAAGGGATTTCAGATCATGGATGAGATTCAAGAAAATACAACAGGGCAGCTGATGGCGATTGGGAGAACTGTGTGAGGTCCTTAGGTGCCTACTTTGAAGAGGACTGAGGTGTCATTGTCCCATGTACAATGTTTCTTGTATCTTCTTCAATTATTGTCTCTATTTTTCATATTACATGGCTCGATACCTTCTGGACAGACCTCATATACCCCAAATCCATTCACTTCTATCTTTAGTACCACCACCATAGTTCAAGCTACCATTATCTCTCATGTACAATATTGCAATATCCATCCTACTGGTGTACCTGCTTTCACTCTTATCCCGCCCTCCACCCCGCCCTGCCCAGGTCCTTTTCCCACATACTAGGGAGTTATCTTCTTAAACATAAATCACATTTTAGACATTCCTCTACTTAAAACCCTTTAACGGCTTCCAACTATACTGAGATAAACTCTCCACCAGGAGCTAACAAAGCTCTACAAGACCTTGTCCCTGTTCGCCTCTCAGACTTCACACTGCATCTCTTACCCTTCCTTGTCTTCCTCACTCACTATGCAAGCCACACTAGCATTTCTATTCTTGCACATGCAAAGCTCTTTCCTGCGTCATTGAATTTATATCTGAATTTATATTTTCTTGACAAGCCAAAATAGCACTCTGTCTCCTTTGTAGCATTACCACTCTGTAATTTAAAAGTCTGTTACCTAAATTAATTATTCCTGTGATCTCCCCAGACTACCCTTGCCCCAACAGTAAACTATGAGAATAGGGCTGGTGTCTCTTATGTTCAGTTACAATCTAAGAACCTAGCACAGTACTCATTTTCTGAATGAGTAATTAGGAAACAATTCTTTAAAGTTATCTTTATGATCACTGTTGTGCATAGTTTTTCTTCTTTTGGTAATATTTTCAAATTCAGTGACATTCAAATTCACAAATAATGATGTTAAATACTATCAAATCAGAATCACCTGAACATCTTCACTGTTTGAAATCCTCATCAAGCAGCATTCCTGTCTAACCTACAGACTAGCTGGCATTTAATTGATGAGATTCAAAAATTATTAAAGTCTTCTTTTCAAATGTTTTATTTATTACATAACTGTAAGTTCCAACTTTAACAGAAATAGGAGACCCCAGATTCCCATGTTAAGCCTCATTTATAAAATGCTGTTATGGTTGAACTCTTGATCATTGCCACATTAGTTGTATTGATTGGTTCTGAAACTGCACCTGGAAACCAGGGGCGCTATAGTATGTTCACTGAGGTCTCGAGATATTTTAAATGTTTGTGAGAAACAGCAGTTCTCAACAATGGTCAGGCACCGTGTTAACTACTAGCTCAAAATAGTATCCATTTGCATTACATTAGTTTTGATAACAGATTATTGCAAAGCTGGGTCTTTGGCAGATGCTGCAATATAAAGCAGTTCCTTTCAGTAATATGGCACAGGAAACGAGGGAGGCAGTGTCCAATCTGATTCCAAGATTTGAGAAGTTGTGCAGTGTTCAACAGGCACAGATACCCAGTTAGTAAATAATTGTGATTATTAAGAATAAAATTAAAATATCTTTTCCTTTAATGTATGCATATTATTTTTTAAATGGCTACTATGTAGTTAAGGCATAAATTCATTTCAACTTAGTAACAACTTCTAAAGTTGTTTGGACCGAACTATCTATTAAATGGGATCCTTAGGTATTTCTTTTGGCCTAAGGATACCAAGAGCCAAGAAAATTTGGGAACTAACAGTCTAAATAACCCAGAGGTCTGCAAACTATGGCTACTGGACCAAATGGGTCCTTAAAAGTGGGTTTTTTACGTTTTAAATGGGTTGCAGAAAACAAAACACAACAACAAAGAGAAGAATATATGACAGAGATCATGCCAGTGACCGTGCAGCTCGTAAAGACTGAAACATTTACTTAATGGCTCTTTTTCCACTTCTGCATTTACACTACCAATAATAGAGTTAATATGTTCCATAGTATCCACTGATATAGGCTCTAGACTGGTGCTGTCCAATACAGTAGTTATTTAAGCTTAAATTAATTATAGTAAAATTCCGTTCTTCAGTCACAATAGCCACATTTCAGGTGCTTAATAGTCACATGTGACTAATGAGTACCGAGTTGAACAGTATAGATATAAAACATTACCATTGTCACTGAAAATTTTATAGGACAGCCGTCCTGTCAGTATCCAGAGTTTTTAACACAGTTCCTCATTTATCATCAAACACATCATTAATATTACCACTCCAAACAATTTTACTCAGTTTTCATCTCTCTGACATGTTATACACATTTCCAGCCATCATATAGTCAAGAAGAATCATAGTTCTTTGAACCCAACCTTCAATTAGCAAAATCTTATTTACCTCTGTAAATCATTCTTCCCTTCAAGTCACACTTTAAATGCCAAATTCTCAACGAAGCCTCCTGTAGTCTCCGTTGTTAGAGGTATCAAATAAGGTCTTTCTTCTCTGTGCTTCCACACAGCTTTAAAATGTCCTACAATCCTTTACATCGTCTTGTATTATAGTAATTTGGGTATATTATTTCCCTTTCTGGACTGTAAACACTTTTAGATCAGGGACTCTGAATCATCCCGGCCCAGCCCTAGCATAAGACAAGGAACCCAATAAGTATCTGAGGAATCGACTGATCCAATTCAAGGGAAGTGAAAACTTTCATCTTACTATCTAAAGCAAGCTCTGCTTAGTCTTCTCTGACATCTTTAAAATTCCAATCAGCAATTTTTTAAGAATTTTTTTTTGAGATAAACAGTAAGGAAAGAGGCTTTAACCCTGAGGTAATAATGAACAGAGGAAGATTTATAAAAATTAGTTTGTGGCGTCCTAATACTGGCTTATTTCCTAATGTCATTTTACCTGCAAAAAACTAAAAGTCTGTTCAGTGCTGCTAGCACTCCAACACTGTAAATGAACCACGGCAAGCCGAGAGTTTAGAATCACTTATTGCTGTCACTTCATTTATATCTAGGAAAAGACTGAGCCAGAAATGCAAACAGCCGGGAGCTCCCCAGGGAAGAGCTGCAGGGGTGCAAGAACCCGGGAACGCGGACACAGGACAGCCGGGCGCCGCGGAGCGGGAGGCGGAGGGCGGCCCGAGGGGCCCAGGTGTGGCCGGGAAGTGCTCGGGCGGAGGGAGGCGGCACACTGTGCAGGCCCAGGTGAGGAAAGAAAGGAGCCCCACTCCGGGCCCAGCGCTTTCCTGGGCCGCCTGGCTGACGGAGCGTCCCTCACCTTCCGCCACTGGACGTTCATCGCACTCAGACTAAACCCAAAGCATCCCCCCTCCCCCGGAGCCCAGAACGAAAGGATCATTTTCTTTACCAGCCGTTGCTTCCTGCTTGACAAATTCTCCTCTGACTTGTTTGGGGTCTGCGGTCCTCAAAGAGGTAACTCACTACCGCCTGTTCCCGTCACCTCACAGCGCCCAGACAGCCTCGGTGCAGTATTCAAATCTAACCGCCTAGATGACGCGCAAGCGCAAAGACGCTCTAAGCGTCGGCTCCGCCCCGTAGACGCCGGAGGCACCCCATTCCGAAGACTCTTTTAATCCAGCTTCCTTTCCAGCTTGATGCCAATTTATATCCTTCAAGGTTTCTCATTTTCTATGGAATTTTCTTTTGTTTTACGTATTGAGATCCCCCATATCACGGGAGCAGCCATTTTCTTTTGATTATTTGCTGTAAAAAAAGATCGGTGCTTTGCTTCCGTACGAAATGGCGGCCACCATACTGTTGCGTCACATCCACCCTGGTATTACTCCCTATAGCTACCAAGGAAAGCAAGACTTCTGGGACGAGGTGGCCGAGTGGTTAAGGCGATGGACTGCTAATCCATTGTGCTCTGCACGCGTGGGTTCGAATCCCATCCTCGTCGAGTTGAACTTTTACCTCAGATTTCGACAAATCAATAAATTTATTTACGGAAACGAAATAGATTTCATTTGTGGGTTACTGGTAAATTCGCTCTGGTACCACTGATCTCGGGCTTGAGATACTTAAAAGACGGCATTCGGAGCGTTCGGACCTCACAGATAAGGAAAACGGAAGGAATGCTGACAGTGCAGCTAGAAATGCAGAGCCACTGATCCATTGGGATGTAAATAATCCTGATTTTAAGTCTAGCGTAATGGTTTTCGCTAACCATCTTCAGATTGAGCATCATGAGTCCCTAACAGGACGCAGTTGCTAAAGCAAATCAAACAAAAGAGGGATTGCCTGTTGCTTTAGAAAAGCATGTTCTTGGTTTTGACACAGGAGATGCAGATTTTAATGAAGCTGTTCAAATTCTGCAATTGCTGCATAGACAAAAAAAAAAAAAAAAAAAAAAAAATTAATGAAGCCATAGCAGTTGTCCAAACAATTATTGCCCATCAAAGACAGACCACAGCCTAGAGAACCTACTTAGTACAATTGGGAGCCACGTATAACCGTGGTATGTGTTTTGAAATCAAACATCACATTTTCAAGGGAAGAATCCCCAAAATTGACTATGTTCTAGAGAAAGGTATTTTCTGGGAATCAGAAAATGGCTATGCTGGATTTTATTTCTTTTTATATGAAGTAAACAATAATTTCTTTTTATATGAAGTAGACAAGTGCATAGAATTCTAGGATTATTGCCATTCCCATGTAAATTCAATGTTGGTCTGCTCTGTATTAATTAACCGCTTGATTTTTTTTTTAGCCTAGCTCTTGACTGAGGGGCTTCACTTATTGTGGGCTCTTATCCCAGTGTTTTTAATACCTGTCCTTACAATGCATTATCAGCTTTCACTTCAAAAGCTACCTGGAGACACAGAGTGTTCAGGATTGTCTTCCAGATCCCAGCAGGCTGCAGGTGCTCAAGAAAAATATGCACTGGAAAACTAAAAAGTTGTTGATAACATGTGTAACCTTGGTAGTACACATCTAGAAGCCAGAGACTGAAGACAGGAAATATGGCTACCTTCCTAAAGGACAAAGTGTTAAATCCTCTCTTGTATTTAAATAGAGCGATAGGTACAGGAAGCAGAAAAAGAATAGAGATTACCCTCTTGAGAGGTCATCAGACAGATTTATTAAACTCACATTTAACGATTTTTATTTATCCAGTATTTAGCACAGGCATCACAATGAATTACATCACTTTAATTCACCATAACACCATGGTCATCATAGACATTTTTACTATTCCATTTTACAGATGATAAACTTGCCCAAGGTTAGACAGCTTCTCTTATTGTAGGAAGAGCAGTGTAACCCAAGTCTGTCAACTCTGGTGACTCTTAACCACCATCCTATCCCGGGCCGGAAATTAGTAAACAGGGCTGGCTCATCAATCCTTTGCAGTAATGGTTTGCAGGTTCTCTCCACCCAGCACGGTACCCCAGAACCTGTCAGGTTCTTCAACAAGGTTTGCAGCACTGAGGGTGAAAGGCAGTAAGTAGCCCTTGCTTGGCCTGCTCCACTCCTCCTCTTAAATTTATATCTCTTGGGAATATTAATACCTTCCTGAGCTGAGGGCTAGGAGTCACCCCAGCACCTGTCTTCAGCCTTGCTTTCCAATCCATTCAGTACCCTGCTGTGAGGAAGGGTTTCTATATGAGTTCCAGACACTCCCAAAGGACCCTGGATAGCATTTAGTTCGTTATTTGGTTGGGATAAAAGTGCATCTTTATTTTCACTAATCTCTAATTGAAAACACTTCCTTCAATAAAGACAAGCAACAAATCACAGTAATAATATTAATCTTACCTGTGATTTTTGTCATCAATATAAATCATGGATATTTTTATACTACATTACCATGGTTGCTTTATGCTCACCACTACTTCAAAATAATGGTAATTATTAGACCTGTCATTAGATTTTATAATGTCATTCATTCATAAACAAGTACATGTATTATTATATGACAGCTTTTAAAAAATATTTTGATAACTATATGCCAATGTAATTGATTGCTATTCCAATAAACTTAATTTTATTCATTTTAAAACAATATTCTAAAAAAAATTAAAAATAAAAATAAAACAATATTCTGAGAAGGGACCCATAGGCTTCACCAAGCTCCCAAAGGGGTCTATGTCACAATAAAAAGGTAAAGAGCCTCTCAGGGACTTTTCTAAAGTACCCTCAAGACACTGATCTTAAGCTTTCCCTGAAACAGGCCTTGCTGTCTCTCCCCAAGACCTTTGCAACTGCCATCCCCATTCCTCTCCCTGGAACAAGCACCCACTTTCCCATCTATCCCTGCTTGGCTGGCTCCTGCTCCTCCTCCAGCTCTCAGTTTAAATGCTATCCCCATCAACAAGCCTCCCCTAGTTCTGCAACTTGCAGGTCCTTCATAGATTTCCTTCAATTAGTCCATGTGCTCATTCTTGGTTCAGGGCCTTTGATCCCCTCCTAGATATTCCTGTAGTTACTGGGTTTCCCCCAGCAC
>PVJI01028630.1:0-16284 GCA_004026765.1 Micronycteris hirsuta
GGTGTTAGAGTTTCATTTTTTTGCATGTATCTGTTCAGATTTCCCAACACCATTTGTTGAAGAGGCTATTTTTACTCCATTTTATGCTACTGCTCCCTTTGTTGAAAATTAATTGCCCGTAGAGACTTGGGTTTATTTCTGGGCTTTCTATTTTGTTCCATTGGTCTATCTGTCTATTATTATGCCAGTACAAGGCTATTTTGATTACAGTGGCCTTGTAATACAGTTTGATATCAGGAATTGTGATCCCTCCTACTTTGCTCTTCTTTCTCAAAATTGCAGCAGATATTCATGGTCATTTATGGTTCCATATAAATTTTTGAAGTGTTTGTTCTATATCTGTGAAATATGCCCTTGGTATTTTGATAGGGATGGCATTGAATCTATAAATTTCTTTAGGTAGCATGGACATTTTGATGATGTTGATTCTTCTGATCGATGAGCACGGTATGTTTCCATTTGTTTGTGTCTTCTATGATATCTTTCCTCAGTGTTGTGTAGTTTTCTGAGTACAGATCTTTTACCTCCTTGGTGAGGTTTATTCCTAGGTATTTTGTTTTTCTTGTTGCTATATCAAATGGGATTTTTTTCCTGAGTTCTGCCTCTGATGTTTCATTGTTGGTTCGCAAAAATGCCTTTGATTTCTCAATATTGACTATGTATCTCGCTGTTTTGCCAAATTCATTTATTAGGTTGAGTTGTTTTTTGGTGGAGTCTATAGGATTTTCTATGTACACTATCATGCCATCTGCAAACAAGGACAGTTTTGTTTCCTCTTTGTCAATTTGGATGCCTTTTATTTCCTTTTCTTGTCTGATTGCTATAGCTAAAACTTCCAATACCGTATTGAATAGAAATGGTGATAGTGGACAACATTGTCTTGTTCCTGATCTTAGTGGGAAAGATTTTAGTTTTTTCCCATTGAGTATGATGTAGGCTGTAGGTCTCTCATAGATGGCTTTATTATGTTGAGGAATGCCCCCTCTCTTCCCACTTTGCTGAGTGTTTTTATCATAAATAAGTGTTGTGCATTATCGAATGCTTTTTCTGCATCTGTTGATATGACCATGTGATTTTTGTCTTTGCTCTTGTTTATGTGATGTATTATGTTTATTGATTTGTGAATATTGTACCATCCTTGCATCCCTGGGATGAAACCCACTTGGTCATGGTGTATGATCTTTTTAATGTATTGATGGATGCAGTTTGCTAATATTTTGTTGAGGATTTTAGCATCTATATTCATCAGCGATATTGGCCTGCATATTCTTTCTTTGTTCTGTCTTTCTCTGGTTTTGGGATTAGGATGATGCTGGCATCGTAAAAATAGTTTGGGAGTCTTCCATCATTTTGCATTTCTTGGAATAGTCTGTAAAGGATAGGGGTTGACTCTTCCTTAAATGCTTTGTAGAATTCTCCTGTGAAAGTATCTGCTCCAGGGCTTTTGTGTGTGGGGAGTTTTTTGATTACTCCATCAATTTCGTCTGCTGGTATTGGTCGATTCAGGCTTTCTGCTTCTTCTTCATTGAGTTTTAGAAGATTATATTTTTCTAGAAATTTGTCTATGTCATCTAGGTTTTCAAGTATCTTGGCATATAGTTCTTCACAGCAGTTTCTTACAATTCTTTGTATTTCTGTGGCATCAGTTGTAATCTCTCTTCTTTCATTTCTGATTGTGTTTATTTGGGTCCTCTCCCTTTTTTTCTTGATGAGCCTGTTTAAAGGCTTGTCAATTTTGTTTATCTTTTCAAAGAACCTACTCCTGGATTTATTGATCCTTAGAATTGTGCTTTTAGTCTCCATGTCTTTTCATTCTGCTCTGATCTTGTTTTTTTCCTCCTACTTGCTCTGGGCTGTCTTTGTTGTTGTTCCTCCAGTACTTGTAGGTATAGGGTTAGGTTGTTTATTTGAAATGTTTCTATTTTTTTAGGTTGACCTGTATTACTATGAACTTTCTTCTGACCACCTTCGCTGTGCCCCATAACTTTTAGGTTATTGTGATGTCATTTTCATTTGTTTCAAGGAACTGTTTGATCTCATTCTTGACCCATTCATTGTTTAATAGCATGTTATTCAATCTCCATGATTTTGAGTGTTTGGGGTTTTTTTCCTAGGTGTTGGTTTCTAATTTCAGTCCCTTGTGGTCAGAGAAAGTACTTGATATGATTTCAACTTTCTTGATTTTGTTGAGGCTTGTTTTGTGTCCTATCATATGGTCTATCTTTGAAAATGTTCCATGTGCATTTGAAAAGAATGTGTATTTAGCTTCTTTGGGGCGAAAGGCTCTAAATATATCAGTTAAGACCATTTCATCCAGGGCATTGTTCAATGCCACAATATCTTTGTTGATATTTTATTTGGAACATCATCCATCTTTGACAGTGGGGTGTTAAAATCCCCTCCTATAATTGTGTTGCTCTCAATAGCTTTCTTTAATTCCTCCATTTTCTTTATGTATTTGGGTGCATGTGTATTTACAATGTTCATGTCTTCTTGATAGATTCTTCCCTTGAGTATTACAAAATGTCTTTCTGGGTCTCTCTTTATGGTCCTTTATTTGAAGTCTGTTTTGTCTGAAAGAGTATTGCTACCCCAGCTTTTTTTCCTGTCCATTTGCTTGGAAAATTTGTTTCTAGCCTTTCACTTCCAATCTGTGTAGGTCTTTAGTCCTGAGGTGGGTTTCTTGTAGATAGTATATGTGTAGGTCATGCTTTCTTATCCATCTAGCTATTCTATGTCTTTTGGGTTATTTAATCCTTTTATGTTTAAGTTATTATTGATAGGTACTTATTTATTGCCATTTTTTGTACTTGTGTTCCCCTCTCTCTCTCTCTTTTCCTTCCTTTTCTTATAGCAGTCCCTTTCACATCTCTTGCAGAGCTGTTTTGGTTTTCGTACTGTTTTGTTTTTGGTACTGTTTTAGACTTCTTTTTTCTGGGAAGCTCCTTATTTGGCCTTCTATCTTGATTGAGAGCCTTGCTGGGTAGAATAGCCTTGGTTGCAGGCCTCTGTTTCTCATCACTTGGTAATATTTCTTGCCATTCTCCTTTGGCTTGGAGCATTTCCATGGAAAAGTCAGCTGCTAGCCTTATTGGGTCTCCCTTGTATGTTACTTCCTGCTTCTGCCTCGCTGCCTTTAAGATTCTCTCTTTGTCTTTGAATTTTGCCATTTTAATTATGATGTGTCTTGAAATGGGCCTGTTTGGGTTTCTTTTGATTGGGACTCTCTGTGTTTCTTGGATTTGTGTGACTTTTTCTCTCATCAGATTAGGGAAGTCTTCCATCATTACTTTTCAAACAGGTTTTCTATCCCTTGCTCTTCTTCTTCTCCTTCTGGTATCCCTATTATACAAATATTATTATATTTCATGTTGTCCTACATTTCCCTTAATCCCTCTTCATTCTTTCTGAGCCTCTTTTCCTTTTCTTGCTCTTTCTGGGTGTTTTTACTACCTTGTCCTCCAGGTTGCCGATCCGATCCTCTGCTTCATCGAGCCTGCTTTTGATTCCTTCTATTGTGTTCTTCAGTTTAGAACGTGTATTCTTCATTTCTTCTTGGCCCTTGTGGATAGTTTCTATTTCCTTTTTCATGTTGATATAGTTTGCAGTGAATTCATTGTAGTTTCCCTGTAGTTTCTGGTAATTCTCTGTGAGCTCATTGAGCTTATTGAGCTTCAGGATAACCAATGCTTTGAACTTAATAGCTGATAGTTGACCTGCCTCTGTTTAGTTTATCATTCTATCTGAGACTTCCTCTTTTCTTTTCATTTGAGGATTGTTTCTTTCTCTTCCCGTTGTTTGTGAGACTCTTCTTGTTAGCCTCTGTTTCTTAAATTGATCTGTCCTGACTCCCTGTGCTTAAGGTATGAACTTCTATGGTAGGATAACTGGGAGATTCAGTGGTGCAGTCTCCTTAATCTCCTGAGCTCGTTGGTCTTGGACTTTCGTTTATGTTGGCTCTCTGTATGTCTTTGGGTTTTGATTGTTGTTGGGTCTTTCTTTGGTGGGTCCTTACCTCCAGCTGATTTACTGAGGGTCACTCCATCCAGCATGCCTTGTATTCTGTTGTGCAAGTGTGGACAGGTTGTGTTGAAGCTGATTCTTCTGTGTGAACAGGGTTTTGAAGCTTCTCTCTCACTCTTGTTCAGTTGTTTGTTGTGGGTAGTTTCTCCACCAATTGGTTCTGTTTCCAGGTCGGTCCTGGTTTGAGGTTGGTGTGGGTTCCACCCCCTCCTTCACCTTCTTCTGTTGTTATCTGTTGGTGGTTCCTTTGTTGGCAGGTTTTCTCTTCCAGCAGGTATCCTGGTGTTCACAGCTTCCACCTACTCTTTTTCGTGATCAGTTGGAGGGGGAAGGGAAAATGGTTTAAGACAGCAGGTTTGTATTCTATGATATTTTATGTACCAACCCTTAGAGAAAATATAGGAGATATTTTGGATATGCATAGTGTTAACTGGGATATTTCACCTGACTAGTCATTTTTAAGAAAGGGTGGGAAGTAGGTAAGAGTCTTGCTATGGGGCGGGGGATGATTGTGAGTTGGATCTAGAAAGCTGTGAGCTTGTTGGAGGTCAGATTATAAGGTAAAGTGAGAAAAATGACAGAAAATAGGTGTAGTTGGCGAGAGAATAGAGTTAACCACAATAGTAGTAAAATTCAGGAAACAGTGGATTGGGCTAAGACCTGGGGTGTGGGGGTGCTGTGTAATATTAACAATTGTATGGAATAGTAATTATTTACAATGACAATGGAGCAACAGTCATATAACATGTGATTCTATGTGATCTGGAAAACAAGATTAGGAAGTATAGGACCTAGAGTGGTGTGTTAATGGAACACAAGTAAAGTGAAAGACAGTAAGTCAAAAATACACTATGAATGAGAGAATAAGGGAAACCAGTCAAACAATGCAATTCAACCAGTCAAGTGAAGAAGACTAAACAGAAAGAAGATAAATACAAAAATACTAGTAAAATGAAAGATGCAAGAATAATGAAAAAATAATACTATAAATATACAATATCTTGCATGTCCTCTGGAGCTCTGGAGTAGCAAAGTAAAATTTGTCTCACTGTCTCAGCTGTTGGGGTGACCCCTGTTTCAGTCCAACTCTGGTCTTTTCACAGTTTCTGGTTTTATTGTCTCACTTGTGGGAATTATTCAATAAAAGAATAATAACCAAAAAAAAAAAAAACCAAAAACAAAAACCCAAACCCAACAGCAACAACAAAAAACTGCCTGCTGGCTTCAAATTGGCTAAGCCAGTCATGGTGGACTTCCTGTCTACAGCAGGTTGAGGGGAGAATTGATTTCTCTTTTCTCCATTCCTGAGAGGCACTGGACCTGCCTCTGGCCCAGTTCCTCAGTGCTCTTCTGTGTCCAGCCTAGGCCTACAGTCCACCAGCTGAGCTATCCTTGAGGTGTACCAATTAGGGGCAATTCACAAACCCCCTTCTCACTCTGTTGTCCTAGATGCTAGGGGCTCTCAGGGCCCCTTCAGGCTAGTTCAGCTCCCCCACTGTGTTAAGTCTTTCTGGGGATTGCTGACTCCCTGATTGCAGGGCAGGGGTTCCGCCCTTGGTTGCCTGGCTGCCACTGTGGCCTCCTCTGCTGTTTCCTTGGGGGCATTGGGGTCAAGCGTGCTCAGTCCCAGGCCTGTGTTGTGGGAAGACACTCAGCCACAGGCCCCTCAATGGGTGCGCACCATCCCCCCGGACTGCCTCTGCACAGGGTCTTCCTCAGGGCGCATACTCCCCGGTTCTGCAGTGAGCAACCTCCCTGGAGCTAAGGTTGTGAGCATGGAACCCTCCTAGCCACCTCGGGGGTGCCCCGAGGCTGGGTGAGGACAGGGCCTGGTTGGCTGCTGCAGGAGAGTTTCCCAAACAGCTGCAGTGTGTCTCTTTCTTTACTTTTTCTTTTTGAAAAATTGCTCCTGTTCAAGCCTGCCACTCCATGCAAGGGCCTGGCCTCTCACTCAGCCCAATTTTTCAACCAGACCAGGGACTATCTGGGTCAGGTCCCAGCATGGCCCAGCTCTCAACTCTCCCCAGCCGGCGCACACAGACTCTGTGGGTGCTCACAGCCCCCGTGTGTTTGCCACTTCTTCCTTTTTCCCTCCCTGCAGCTTCAAGCAACCAGGTGCTGCTCCAACCTTGTTTGGAAGGGGAGGGAGCCATTGACCTGACTCTTTCCCAAGAACCCTGCAGCACACCTGGCTGGCGCTGGGCAAGGGGCTGCTGCAGCCCTAGTGCCCGCACTGGACCCAGGGACCTTATTTGTCCTGAAGGTCTCTCCTTTACTGGCTGATTTTTCTATGACTTGTACAATTTTGGTCTTCAGTCTTCATATATGCTGGGGTACTGTTGGCTGTTCGCTCTGTTTCTCAGAATATCAGCTAAGTGTTTCACCCGTGCTCACGGGGAGTGGACTCCGCTCCTACCTATCTCACTGCCATCCTCACTTTTTTCTTTATGTCTTCCATACACATGTTACTTAGTGGATGTCTTTTGGCCATTTTTTAATGGGTGTTTAGTGTTCCTGGAGTGGAGTCATGTGAGTTCTTTATATATTTTGGAGGACTCACCCTGTCTGAGATATAATTAGCAAATGTGTTTTTCCATACAATTGGTTCTCTTTTCATTTTAATGCTGTTTTCTTTAGCTGTGCAGAAGCTTTTTATTTTGATGAGATACCATTTGTTTATTCTTTCCTTTATGTCCCTTGCTCTAGGGGACATATCAGTGAAAATACTGCTGCATGAAATATCAAATATTGTCTTGCCTATGTTCTCCTTTAGGAGTTTAATGGTGCCATGACTTATATTTAAATCTTTTATCCACCTTGAATTTATTTTTGTGTATGGGGGAAGTTGGTGATCGAGTTTCATTTTTTTGCATGTAGCTGTCCAGTTCTCCCAAAACTATTTGTTGAAGAGGCTATTTTTACTCCATTTTAGGCTGCTGCCCCTTTGTTGAAAATTAATTGACTATAGAGACTTGGGTTTTATTCTGTTCCATTGGTCTATGTGTCTGTTTTTATGCCAGTACTAGGCTGTTTTGAACACAGTGACCTTGTAATACAGTTTGGTATCAGGTATTGTGATCCCTCCTACTTTGCTCTTCTTTCTGAAAATTGCAGTAGATATTCACGGTCATTTATGGTTCCACACAAATTTTTGAAGTGTTTGTTCTATATCTGTTAAATACGCCATTGGGGACTTCCTAAGATGGCGGTATAGGTGAAGGCGCCGTGCCATCTCGCACAACCAAACAAGGAAAAAAATCAGAAATTTATACAACCAAAAACAGCCAGATCTGACAGAAAATCATATTGAGAGGAAGTCCGACAACCAAGGAATTAAAGAAGATACATTCATCCAGTCTGGTGAGCCGGGAGGAGCAGGGCGAAGGGAGAGCGCTCAGCGACCCCGCAGCGAGCTGGTGAGCAGACGGCAGGACCTTGGTTGGAGGGGCGGTTCCCGCGGGGCTGCAGCACACCGAGACAGGGGTGCCTGACCGAAGCGCAGCCAGCGCCCGGCTCATCCGGACCCAGCGGGCCGAGACTGGTGGACCAGGCAGGTCCACATTCGCGGGCAGAGGGGTTGGGAGAGAAAGCAGGGCACAACCCATCGGCGCAGATTGAGAGCACCTGTGGGGGTGGAACCGGCGGTGGGAGGAACTCCCAGCCTCACAGGAGAGTTCGCTGGGGAGACCTGCGGGGGATTGGAGCTATGCAGCCTGTCCACCCACCCCGGAGCGACCCCTGGAGCCAGCGCAGAGGGGCTCAAATCTCTTGCAGGAGGCAGTGTGGGCACGGAGAGTGGAGAAGGCGCCATTGTGCTCCCAGGTCCCGCCCCCACAGGCTACATCACAGCACAACTACCGGGAGTTTCCCTGCACAGGGAAACCCCAAAGCTCCGCCCTCCTTACAGTAACAGGCTCACCGAGGGGAAAAAAAAAGGCCCAAAGAAAGGAACAGATTAAAGCTCCAGAGCTAACCTACCAAGAGATAGCCAACCTATCAGATGCACAGTTTAAAACCCTTGTAATAAGGATGCTTTCAGAATTTGATGAAAAATTATCGAAATTGCTGGAACAAATGAGGAGAGATCTGCAGGGAACCAATAGAGGTAAGAATGAAACTGGGACTCAAATCAACAGAGTGGACTAGCAGAAAGAAAAAAACATCCAGCCAGAAAAGAATGAAGAAACAAGAATTCAAAAAACGGAGGAGGGGCTCAGAAACCTCCAGGACATCTGTAAACGGCCCAACATACGAATCATAGGGCTGCCAGAAGGAGAAGAAGAAATCCTAGGAATTGAAAACTTATTTGAACACATAATGATAGAGAATTTCCCGAAGCTGGCGAAGGAAATAGACTTTCGGGAAGTCCAGGAAGCTCAGAGAGTCCCAAAGAAGTTGGATCCAAAGAGGAACACACCAAGACACATCATAATTACATTACCCAAGATTAAAAATAAGGAGAGAATCTTAGAAGCAGCAAGAGAGAAGGGGACAGTTACCTACAAAGGAATTCCCATAATACTGTCAGCTGATTTCTCAAAGGGGACCTTGCAGGCAAGAAGGGGCTGGACAGAGGTGTTCCAAGTCATGAAAGGCAAAGACCTACATCCAAGAATACTCTATCCAGCAAAGATTTCATTTAGAATGGAAGGGCAGATAAAGTGCTTTGCAGATAAGGTCAAGTTCAAGAAGTTCATCACCACCCAGCCTTTATTGTATGAAATGTTAAAGGGAGTTATATGAGGTATGGAGGAATATCAACAGGGGAGTGGTAGGGGGAGAGGGTGGGAATGGGGCACAGAACAAGTAGCATAAACGGGAGGTAGACAACAGATAGGGGGAGATTAGAATAGTATAGCAAGTGCAGGAACAGAAGGACTTATGTGTATGACCTATGGACAAAACTAAAGGGAGGGGAAAGGGGCGGTAAGGGGGTGGGGGGCGAGAAGGGGGGGAAAGTGGGACAACTGTAACAACATAATAAAATATAGTTTAAAAAATAGAAAAAAAGAGCAAACAAATAAAATAGCCATCAAACAAAAAAATATATGCCATTGGTACTTTAATAGGGATTGCATCAACTCTATAAATTTCTTTGGGTAGTATGTACACTTGGATGATGTTAATTCTTCTGATCCATGAACATGTTATATGTTTCCATTTGTGTCTTCCATGATTTCTTTCTTCAGTGTTGTGTAGTTTTCTGAGTACAGGTCTTTTACCTCCTTGGCTAGGATTATTCCTAGGTATTTTTTCTTTTTGCTATATCAAATAGAGTTTTTTTCCTGATTTCTGCTTCTGATATTTCATTGTTAGTATACAAAAAATGTCTTTGATTTTTGAATATTGCCCTTGTATCCCCTTCTTTTACCAAATTCATTTATTATGTAGAGCATTTTTTTGCGGAGTCTATAGGATTTTCTATGTACACTATTTTGTCATCTGCAAACAATGACAGTTTTGTTTCCTCCTTGTCAATTTGGATGTCTTTTTTTCCTTTTCTTTTCTGATTGCTGTAGCTAAAACTTCCAATATTATGTTGAATAGAAGTGATAATAGTGGACAACCTTGTCTTTTCCTGATCTTAGTGGGAAAGATTTTAGTTTTTGCCCATTGAGTATGATGTTGGGTGTAGGTCTCTCATAGATGGCCTTTCTTATGTTGAGGAATGCTCCTTCTATTCCCATTTTGCTGAGTGTTTTTTATCATAAATGGGTGCTGTACCTTGTCAAAAGCTTTTTCTGCATCTATTGATATGATCATGTGATTTTTGCTTTTGTTTATGTGATGTATTACGTTTATTGATTTGTGAATATTGTACCATTCTTGCATCCCTGGATGAATCCCATTTTGTCACGGTGTATAACCCTTTTAATGTATTACTGCATATGATTTGCCAATATTTTTGTTGAAGATTTTAGCATCTATATTTATCAGTGATACTGGCCTAAAGTTTTCTTTCTTTGTTGTGTCTTTATCTGGTTTTGGGATTAGGATGATGCTGGCTCATAAAAAGAACTTGGGAGTCTTCTGTTTTTGGAGTTTTTGGAATAGTCTGTGAAGGATAGGGGTTAGCTCTTCTTTAAATGCTTTGTAGAATTCTCCTGTGATGCTATCCAGTCCAGGGCTTTTTAAGGCTGGGAGTTTTTTTATTACTCCTTTAATTTCATTCACTGTTATTGTTCTGCTCAGGCTTTCTGCTTCTTCTTCATTCAGTTTTGGATGATTACATGTTTCTAGAAATTGTTCCATTTCACCTACATTTTCAAATTTCTTTGCATATATTTCTTCATAGAATTTTTTTACAATCCCTTGTATTTCTGTGGTATAAGTAGTAATCACTCCTTTCGTATTTCCAATTGTGTTTATTTGGGTCCTCTCTCTCTTTTTTTATTGATGAGCCTGCTTAAAGGCTTGTCGCTTTTGTGTATTTTTTCAAAGAACCAGCTCCTGGATTTATTGATCCTAATAATTGTGCTTTTAGTTTCTATTCTGTTTAATTCTGCCCTTATCTTGGGTATTTCCCTCCTTCTTCTTGCTCTGGGATGTGTTTGTTGTTGTTCTTAGAGCTCTTGTCAGCATAGGGTTAGGATGTTTATTTGAAATGTTTCTATCTTTTTTAGGTTGGCCTGTATCTCTATGAACTTCCCTCTCAGGACTGCCTTCGCTATGTTACATAAGTTTTGGATTGTTGTGAGTTCATTTTCATTTGTTTCCAGGAACTTTTTGACTTCTTCCCTAATCTCATTCTTGTCCCATTCATTGTTTAATAGCATGCTATTCAATCTCCATGAGTTTGAGTGTTTTCTGAGTTTTTTTCCATGAGGTTGGTTTCTAGTTTCAGTGCCTTGTGGCCAGAGAAAATACTTGATATGATTTCAATTTTCTTGAATTTGTTGAGGTTGTTTTATGTCCTATCATGTAGTCTATCTTTGAGAATGTTCCATGTGCATTTGAAAAGAATGTATATTTTGGTTCTTTGGGATGAAAGTTTGTATACATAACAGTTAAGTCCATTTGATCTAGGTCATTGTTCAATGCCACAATATCTTTGTTGATATTGTTTCAGAAGATTTATCCATTTTTCAGAGTTGGGTGTTGAATTCCCCTACTATAATTGTGTTGCTGTCAATATCTTTCTTGAAGTCCTCCAAGATTTTCTTTATGTATTGGGGTGCTTCTATGTTGGGTCCATATATATTTAAAATGATTGTCTTCTTGATAGATTCTTCCCTTGATGCGACCTTCTAGGTCTCTTTTTATGGTCTTTCTTTTTTTGAAATATACTTTGTCTGCTATGAGTATTGCTACCCCAGCTTTTTTTTCTGTCCATTTGCTTGAAATATTTGTTTCCAGCCCTTCACTTTCAGTCTGTGTAGGTTTCTTGTTTTGAGGTGGGTCTTTTGTAGGCAGCATATGTGTGGGTCATGATTTCTTATCCATACAGCTATTCTATATCTTTTGTTTGGAGCATTTATCCATTCAGCTATTCTGTATCTTTTGATTGGAACATTTATTCCAAGGTTATTACTGATAGGAACTTATTCTTTGCCATTTTTTAGTACCTGTGTTCCTCTCTCTCTCACTCTCTTTCTTTCTTTTCTTAAAACAGTCCCTTTAGCACCTCTTGCACTGCTGGTTTGGTGGAGGTGTATTCTTTTATACGTCTTTTTTTTCTGGGAAACTTCGTATTTGACCTCCATTTTAATTGAGAGTTTGCTGGATAGGGTAGTCTTGGTTGAAGGCCTTTGATTTTCATTATTTGGAATATTTCTTTCCACTGTCTTCTGGCTGGGAGCATTTCCATTGAGATGTCAGCTGCTAGTCTCGTCAGGGCTCCCTTTTATATTACTTCCTGTTTCTCCCTTGCTGACTTTAAGATTCTCTCTTTATCTTGGAATTTTGCCATTTTAGTTATGATGTGTCTTGAAGTGGGCCTCCTTGGATTCTTCTTGATTGGGATCTCTGTGTTTCCTGGATTTGTGTGACTTTTTCTCTCATCAAATTAGGGAAGTTTTCTATCATTACTTTCTCAAACAGGTTTTCTACCCCAGTCAACACTGATATCCCTATTATATGGATATTATTATGTTTCATGCAATTCCTTGACCACCTCTTTGTTCCTCCTGAGTCTCTTTTCCTTCTCTTGCTGTTTCTGGGTGGGGTGTTTTTTTCTACCTTCTCTGCCAGCTCAGTAATTTGATCATCTGCTTCATCCAGCCTGCTTGTAATTCTTTCTAGTGTGTTTTTGTATTGCCGAGATTCTATCTTTCATTTCTTCCTATTTTTTTATAGTTTCTATTTCCTTTTTCATACTGCTGTACTTTCCCTCCAGTCCCTCATAGTTTTCTGTGAGTTCCTTGAGTATCTTTATAATCATTATTTTGAATTCTATATCTAATAGTTTGCTTACCTCCATTTCATTTAGCTCTTTTAGTGGGGAGTCTTCCATTCTTTTTGATTGCAGGTTCTTTTTTTGTCTCCCCATTTTAGGTGACTCTTTTTGTTTCTGCACTTCTTGATTTTCACTTTGCTAGTTGCTTTGTAGGGTGAACTTCTACTGTAGGAATTCTATGGGGTTCAGTGGTGTGGTCTCTTTGATTTCCTTGTCTGGATGCTCTAGGTTTTCCCTTTCTTTTGTTTGTGGGCTCTTGTTGTACTTGGGTTTTATCTTTTGGTGGCTCCTTTATTGGTGGTTTCTTTCTTCCACCAGGAATACTGATGTTCATAGCTCCCACATATTCTTGTATGTGATCAGTGGCAGGGGGTAAGCAAAATGGATTAAGACAGTGGGAGTGTATTTTATGGGATTTAATGTACCAGCAAGTAGAGAAGAGATAGGATATCCTTTGGATAAGTACAGCATTTACTGTGATATTTCACCCAACTTGCCACTTTTGATAAAAGGTGAAAGAGAGATAAGAGTCTTATTAGAGGGGAAGATGATTGTGAGCTGAATCCCTAAAACAGAGTGCTTGTGCAAGATTAGATGATGAGATACAGTAAGTGTAAAGGATAGAAAGTAGGCTTAGTGTGAGAGAGAATAGAGTTAAGCACAGCAATAATAATGCTCAGGATTAAAGTGAGTAGGCTAAGATCAGGGACAGTTGCTGTGTAGTATGTACAATTGTATGGAACAACAATTATTTACAATAGTACTGGAACAACAATAACATGACAATACATATATGATTTGGATAACCAGAATAAAAGTACATGATTAAGAGTTGTATGTTATTAGAACCTGAGTGAAGTGAAGGAAGGAAGATTAAAATACAATAAAGAGAGAATAAGGAAAACCAGTCATACAATGCAATTAAACAGATTTGGGTTTGAATTCTGGCTCCATCACTTGTGAAAACATGATCTTGGGCTAATTACTTAAGCTATATATCCTCAGTTTTCTCCTGTCTAATTTGAGAATAATAAAAATAATACAGGAGTGAAATATGAATTAAATAAAAATATCAACTACATCAACATATATAATGTTCTCTAAGGATTGAAAGCTGTATCCTATGACCTCTCTCTTTGATCAGTGGCCTTGAGTAGGGATCTTCACTATGACTGCAAATAATACACCTACATATTATACCATGGGCTCCCTGCCTCTCAGGACCATTCTGGGAGAACAAGCTATTTCTGGAAGGAAAGATGCCACATTTACTCTGAACTCACTTTCCATTTACAATGGGCTTGTGTTCATTCACCAGACATGCAAGGTGAATGTGTTGCCAGGGTGTTCTCCCAGATTCTGGGAACCCAAAGGAGTTCAGTTTTGTAGGTTTGATAGATATAAACAGAATAAATTAATGGGGATGGGCACGGGAATGGCCAGAGGAAAGAAAAATAACATGGTTTAAGGAGCAATTATTGTGCCAGAATCTGTATTAGACATTTTACATTTTCTATTTCATTTAATTTCTGAACACGTCTATGAGGCATGTGTTTTTTATCTATACCATACAGGTGAGCAAATTTACATTCTCCTCAGCTTATGAGTAAACCAAAAAGTTCATTTAAATCAAAAATTCATGCTCTTTTTACCACATAAGTTGCTATGGATGACAGAGAAATTAAGAATAAATAGATGTCAGAAAAGAAAAAGACAGGGGCAGGGTGGGGTTGTGAAGGCTTATATAAAGTGTGTAGCACTTGAGTTGTGCCATGAGACTAAATATCACCGAAAAAAGAGGGAGAGACATTTTGGGAGAGTGAGATGGCAAAAGAAAAGTTAAGGTCATGTAAAAACAGACACTGTAGGTATTGCTTATAGAACATGGGGGTAAACTGGTGCTTTATGAGGCAGATAGGATGAGGCTCAGGTGATATAATGATGAATACAGATTACAATTTGCTGTGCATTATCTAATATGTGGGACTTCAATAAAGTTGTTTTTTTTAATAATGGAAGTGACATTAACTCTGTAAATATGATTTTGGTTGTATGTGCTGAACAAATACAAGAAAGGCATACTGAAAGCCAATTAAAGTGCAGTTCAGTGACAGTAAAGGCTTGAATTAAAGGCAGCACAAGTAGGAATCATCAGAATTTCATAACTGATAAGTTGTGGAAGGTACAAGATAGAAGTCAGTGATGAATGTGAGAGTTCTAGTGGGGAAAGATGTGATGCTTCATTCTAAGACAGAACTAGAAAAAATAGGCTTGAGGGCAGCAAAGTAAGTTCAGTTTAGAACTGTTGAGTTCAAAATGCCTGTGAGATGCTCTATATAACATGACAAACAGGTAGTTAGGAATGTTAGAGACAGCTCAATGACAGTTCTAGGACAGAGTTGCTGATCTAGGAGTTATTCCAGGGTGGGTGGTAGTTAATCATAGACCCTATAGATGGATAAGGTCATCTAGGGGGCATGAGGTGAAAACGGAAGATAGTTGGGTATAGAACCTTTGGGAGCACCTATGTAAGAAGAGAAAAGAACAGCAAAATATGTGAAATGAGAAGATGAGAAAAGTAGGGAGAATAGAGAATGGTTGGCCAGAAGACAAAGGGAAGAGAAAGTTAGACAAATAGGACATTATTATCATAGGTATATAGAAAGCACCCATCTCTGTTCAAAGAGATATCCAGTCAGTCATTCAACAAATATTTATTGAGCATCTACTATGTGTCAGGCCCTGCTCTAGGTGCTGGGGATTTAGCAGAGATTAAAAGTTTCGCATCTCATGGAGTTTGTATTCCTGTGGGGGAGATAGGCAATAAACTAATAAACAGTCTTAGGTAAATATCATGCCATATGTCTTATGGGGTGGAGGGTAGCATTATGGCTAAGAGGACAGAGATCTAGGAACTGTTCTTTTAGATAGGGTGGTCAGGGAAGTTCCCAATGGGGAGGTTACATTCAAAATGGAAAGACAGAGCCATGTGGATGTTTGAGAAAGGTGTGTCAGACTGAGGAAACAGTAGCTGCAGGATCCCAAGGAGGCTAGTGGGGTGCACTGGAGTAAGTTGGAGGGAAAGCGTGGAGACATGAGGTCAGAGAGGTGGTTGGGACAGAGTGGGTCCTTTTTTAAGCCATGGTGAAGATTTTGTGTTTTTAGTCTAAGTGTGATGAAAGTTGTGGAAAATTTGAAGCAGAAGAATCAGGAATCTGACATAAGCAAATCATCTGGCTGCCCTATAGAATTAGCAGGAGTGGGGGAAATAGTGGAAGCAGACACATGAGTTGAGGACTTGCTGAGGATATGGGAGCTTACCTATGTACTTTATGGTGACCAGTCTCTACAAGCCCTGACCGTGGGTCACCTGTAGTTCAGCCTCTGCCTTGGCCCATCTGCCAGGGCCTTCTCTTAAGTCAGTGCCTGCCCAACCCATTTCTGTCATTCCACAACATTTGGCACATCTCATCTCAATCTGTTACTCTTTTTCTACCTATCTAGACTGGGAACCCCTTAAGAGCAGGATCCATATCCACATCATGTTACATGATTTTCCCAGCATGATGACTAGCTCATAGCAGTCACTCAATAAATGTCAGTTGAGCAAATGGTGAACAGTGAATGGTCAGTGGCACCTGGTTCCTTCTCCTCAAGGTATGGTCAGATTTGGTTCATAAGGTACACCTGAATTCAGAATTCATGGAATTAGTATTTTACATCCTTGGCTATTATTAATACCTGTTTTCTGTTGCAGGAGAATCTAAAACCTGTACAATTGTTTTTAGTGATGTGGTGACATTTACTACAATCTGTGCTGTCAGTGAACCTATCCAAATAGTGAATATGCTGATTTCAATGTACTC
>PVJI01028631.1:0-16292 GCA_004026765.1 Micronycteris hirsuta
GGGTTCTGAAACCGCGGCACATTACAATGGAATCCCTGCTTAACGGTCATTTTTATTCCTCTCCTAATTACTACTTTTAACATTAAGAAAAATATCCCGATACAGCATTAAAATTAAAGTGGCACACAAAGAAAGAAATTAATCATGTTGCCAGATATTAAGGTAGAATCAATTAAAAGAGCACAGCTTTTTAAAATATTAATGTTTAGTTGGTACCTGGTCTACTTAGCCTTGAATCAATTCTAAAGTATTCAGTCTGACCATTTCAAGAAACACTTGCTTGTTTTTTTCTTCTAAACAGAAGATGAGACAAGTGGTGGAACAAACCAGAGCAGGTGATCTGGCGGTTCTCACTATTCAGGTTACTCCCTTCTACACAGCATGGCTGCTGGGCTCCAGCAAGTGGCGTTCTCTGTGCCTCAGTTTCCCCATCTATGAAACACAGCTGCCTCGCAGCATGGTGGTGGCGCTTAACGACATGACGCTTGTGGCGTGGAGCCCTTAATTGGAGCCTGACACGCACAGGACACTGTGTAAGCGCCGTGAGCAAAACGATACAATCAGAAATACAAATTAACATTTGAGCATGCATCTAGAAGTCCCAGCTGTTTTAACTGGTAGACTGGAGGTTGTCTGCACCCCTGTTTGCAGTGACAGAACAGAGGCACGAGGTGGGCACGCAATGACATCAGTTGGTGGCTTAGCCGGACTGCAAGCTTTGGCTTCATAACCAGGGAGAATGTCTGTGACAATTTGTGAACAAACATGTATGGAGAAGTAACTAAAAGCCCTACATGCCGTCACAGTTAACTGCTCAAACAAGATAAAAATAAAAGCTCTGTCCTTCATTTGTTTCCAGTGCGGTGCCTGGGGTGGGGCTGGTTCGCGGAGCATGCATCTTGCACAGACTGAACCTAAAATGATGCTTGTACTTCGGCCAGGAATCACTGTTCTCAGCTCTGGAAGCTTCATATGTTCAGAGAAAACCTCAGGTAAATTGAAAGAAAATGAAAAGCCGTGCAAAGCCTTCACCAGGCTGATTTCAGTCCGCGCGCTGGGGCCAGAGGCATCTGCTCCGCTGTGACCGCGAGAAGAAGGCCATTTCATTTCGACGGTGGTTTAGTTCACTCAGAGTTGAAGATTGAACCGAACTGCGTGTTCCACCAAATGATCGGGGATGTGAATCAGCAAAATCAGCTCCGAGTTTCCAGACCTCAGCAACATCAAAACTGGACAAAGATTTGAAGAAGAGCAAAGAAAGAGAACACAGGAGCGTTCAGCTCCTTCAAATCATCTGCAAGGCGGCCCAGGCCCCTCGCCCAGGGCCATGTGGCTGGAGGGGGAGCGGGGGCGCTTCCTGCTGTCTCCAGTTCTCCCACAACAAAGGGATTTGTGCTTTCATCTCGACAGCCACTGGACCCAAAGCAGACCCCGAGAAGTGGGAGGTGCATTGAAAATGAGTCTTCCCGTGAGCACATCGCGGTCTCGCTGCTCGGTCACAGCAGGTGACTGAACACCAGAGTAGAATAGCAACGGCGGGGGAATGCTGTCAAAATGTGGATGGTTCCCGTTATAAACTATGAGGATGACTGTAGATGATGCATTTAAGCACGGCTTCGCGGACCCTCAAAAAAAATCCCCCCCATCAGCTTTCGGAAGAGGCTCTCGCTATTCAGCGAGTCTGGGATGTCTGTCTGGGATGTCTTTCCCTTGCTCTTTCGACTGAGTTGTCCCTGGGGCATCAGCAGGCCACACCCTGAACCTCACTTCCCCCGTGTGACTTTAGGGGGCTGAATATTTCCAATGTTAGGACTGGGCACAGCACAAACCAGTGGTGGGTTGAGACCACACCCCCGGGTAATGGCATTAGGAGGTGGGGACTTCGGAAGCGATTGGGTCATGAGGGTGGAGCCCCCACGAATGGGATTAGGGCCCAAGAGTCCCCCGCTTTCCGCCAAGTGCAGATAGAATGAGTCAGCAGTCATGACTCAGAGGCGGGGGGGCCTCACCAGAACCCAGCCTCCAACTTGCAGCCTCTGGAACCATGAGAAACCGGTTTCCGTCTCTAAGGCAGGCAGTTGTGGTCCTCACCACTGCAGCTGGACTCACTGACAGAGTCGGGGTGAAGGATCACGTATTTACCGCATTTTAATGATTGTATCTACCACTGAATTCAAGGGAGCCCTGTCTGCTCTCGGACTCGTCCCGCTCACAAAGCACCGGCCCCTGTGTCACGGCTGTGGCGAGTCCCACGGCACTCACCCGCGGCACGTCCCGTCCCGGACGCTCCTTCCGGGCCGTGTCCGGGGCAGGGCACTCTCACTCACGCGGGGGGCGCTCTCACTCACACAGGGGCACTCTGCCCGTGCGGATGTACCCCCCACTCCCATGGCATCAATTCTGAGCGTCTTGCAAACCAAAGGCAGTCACATCTCGAACTTAACACTGACCTTCGAATATTTTTAAATTAATGGTGCACTTGTGTTTTAAAGGATTTGAAATACACTGTGTGGGTACGGACCTGTGCCTCTCCTGTCTTTGAAGTTCATGACTCCCTGGAAAGTTATTTCTGCGAGGTCAGTCACCAGTTACCACGCGTCCACCTGTGAGGCGAAGTCCAAAGCCAGGGGCAGAGTGAAGGTGCGGCTGGTGCAGGCGGCACGGGCCGTGTGACCCCTCGGTGACAAGGGGCTGCGTCACGGCCTCCTGTCCCATCTGCGTTTGACAACACCAGGCACCCGGGGAAAATGAGGCCTGGAAGAATGTCATGGAGCAGAACGTGCTCATACTGCCGCTGGTTTAAACGCGCAGCGTGTCCAGCGGACACCGTGCTCCCAGTGTGTGCCCTGCCAGGTCGCGTTCGTGGGTAGAAGGGCGGACTTTAGGAAAGGTGACTATGGCTTACGTCCGGCTGGCATCCCCGCAGAGGGTGGCTGAGGAGGTCAGGGTGCCCAACGATCAGGGAAGGAGGGAACATGGAAGGGGCCCCCCAAACAAGAGCACCCTGGGGTGCGGGTGGCAGGGCCACAGGGCTCTGAGCAGCCGATGGACGAGATGCTGCAAGGGGACCGATATCCAGACGTTCACAGCACAGAGAACCCCAGCCATTCTGGGTCAGGAAACGGAGTAACAAGAACCTCCAGAGGGGGCACAACTCACCCCCAAAGCAGGGGCGATCTGGCTCAGCGAGGTCGGCCCCCTTGCAACGGACCGTCACAAGGAGCCACCACCCTCCCTCGTCACCCCTGCAGCAGCGGGACAGTGGCAGGGAGGGTGACCTGCCGCGGTGACACTGAGGAGAAGTGTGAATCCTGGAGAAAATCATCACCCTCCCGGGGCTGGAGCCAATTCACCCCAGGGTGAGAACATTCAACAGTGGACTGTGACTGGCACCCTACAGCTCGGACAGAGGGGACAAGAAGGACGCCACAGCAGGACCCAGGGACCTGGGCAGAGTGCGGGGTCACTGCATGTAGAAGATATGAGCCCTGTGTCTTCACACACCAACACGGAGATGCCTCTGTCCCACGGGCCACACTCACAGCAAGGGGACAAGACAGAGTAGGACGTGGAGTCCCAGGACACGGGAGGGCAGGCCAATTCCATGCCTGTCTTCTCGAGTTCCAGGGTCGCCGAGAACGCCCCACTACAGTCCTTGAACGTCCTTGAACGTCCTTGAACATCAACGGCACCATGCTGTCGTTCTGCTGTCACTCGCAGGCTGCGGAGGACTCACACGATGGCCTTGTATCCTGTGACGCCGAGAATTAAGTCCAACAACGAAAAGTTGATGTGTTTCAACATCGGACACCAATAACTGGACTTCACCCGGCGATAAGCATGGAAAGTGGAGAGCGAGTGTAGAAATGATAATTAAGGAAAGGTAACCCCCATGGGGCACTCGTATAGGATGAACTTAGAGGCGTGAGGAGACCCTCTGCAGCGTACGTGGACGTGACGGATGCTGGCGTTGGCTGTGAAGGGACGGGCACGTCCAACTCTGTAAAATATGCAAAGAGTGGAGACACAGGCCTGGTGAGAGCAGAGCCTGCCTGTCCCCTCATCCTAGTGGCCACGTTAGCAGTGCCAGGAAGCAGCCGATAATGCATTTTTGTCCTCGTTTCAGTGGCACTGAACACACAGGACGGTCCTTCCTTTTGTTTCCCTCCCGCATCGGTGGGCTCTCCCTTCCCCAGCAGGGGAGGCGTCCAGGATTCACGAGTTGCCTGGTCAGATCGGCACTGCGCATGAACCACACATACCTGCTGGCTTAGTAAAATGTGAATTTTTGGAGTAAGACAAGTGGAACTTATTCCCCACATTACAAAAGGGGTCTTTCAGAAAATGACGTGAGCTAGCCTGCAGCTGCTTGGGTTGAGACGCTGAGTCTCTCAGCGCACGGCTGCGTGGGTCAAGTTCCCGTTCGCTACATGGCTGCCTTTCCCGGACTGGGCTCTGGATCCCCTCGGAGCGTGGATGCCAGAGTGTTTCCAGATAGTTTGCTTGCTTGGCGATCTGTGTTTTCCTGTGCATTCATAAACAGGACGCTGAGAAAGAGCTCACAGACTTCACTGGAAGGGCAGCGTTCAAGGCACAGAGGCGTGAAAATGGTTATTTCTAAATAGACACAACGGTATCACTTGTTTCTCCTCCTTCTCTTGTAATTAAAGCCGTTTTTACCTCGTTGCTCTTCGGGACTTGTGGACGGGGGTGCGTACATCCGATTCACGTGGGGGCTCATCCGTTCTCTCCTGCAGTCCTTTCTCAAATGAATGAAGCTGACTTTCAACCCCCATCTTGTAGGCAGCTCTGTCCCACCCAGTTCTGGGGATGCCCGTGGGGTGGCAGAGTGTGCGATTCACTGGGGTTCAGGGGCAGGCAGGGGTGGCGTGCACCCCCGGCTCTGACACACAGGGTTGTAATGAGGGTTCAGGGCAGGTGTCTGACCTCCCTGAGGGTTAACTCTCTTCTGGAAAGCCTCCCCCACCCCCGTCCACCTGGGATTTCATGGAGGAGGCATCTTATAAAACACTTGGCATGAGCCCACAGGAAGGAAAAACCTGCCCAATGCCAATGCTACACTTGAGGTGGTCTGGTGTTTAACATGTGAAAATGTAAAAATCACACAATGTCCGCATTAATCCTTGACCTGTACACAGTTTCTGGGGAGATTTTTGTTAGTTGGAGACCTGGATCGGAAGTCGGCTTCCCAAATGCGTGGATGATTTAACGCGGTAGGATATCGTTTTAGACTGAAGGCAGAGAGAGACTGTGTAGGTCAGCTGTCGAGTCCCGATTCTGTTGCATATCATCTTGCAGAAAAATATCAAATTAAAAAAGCAAATAAAAATATGTACTTAAGCATCAGTTGCCATTCAAGTATCCACTGTCACCACTATTGCTTCCTCCCTACTACACAACACGCTACTGAGGACAGACACCCAATTAATTTTTGGTTCTCCCACAAAGCTTTGCACTCTGCTTTGAATAAATCAAGGATTCAATCCATGTGCAGTGCATGCAGCAGGAGAGAGTCAAGTCCAGGTTGAATGTTGTTAATCCAATGCTATTTCTGAGGATCAGGCCCTTAGATCCTCTTAAAATATTTCCACAAATTCAAGACTTGCAGATGACACTCTACTTCAGTGGAAAATTGGATGAATTTTTTGTATGTGTCACGAGAGAACAAAAAAGAAAAAAAGGAATTTCTGCTCAACCATGTCTTACAGTGACACAATTTGAAGCACTCAGCACAAGACAAAACATAAATTTGATGTCCAGTGTGCAGTTGCTGCGAATCCCAGACAATGTGAAGAAAATCAGCAGAGTGAAAAATGGCAACTGTTAAAATTTCAAGGGCTCTGCATGTCTGGAAAATTGTCTTGATTTGCTGTGAAACCTGAAAAATAATTAAGTCCATGTACCTACAAATCATCGTCATTATAATTTTCCTGGTAATAATTTATTTTAAGTTATACCACCTCCATATGATTTGCTTCCTTTATTACTGTAGGAGCCTGAGATTTTAAATATTCCTCTTTTTTTAAAGTTTTTATTTATTGATTTTAGAGAGAGAGGAAGAGAGAGAGAAACAACAGTGTGTTATTCCACTTATTTATGCATTCATTGTCTGCGCCCTGACCAGGGGTCACACCCACCACCTTGGCGCATCAGGACGACACTCGAAGCAACCAAGCTACCGGCCAGGGCTCAAGCATTTCCCTTTAACCTACTGGAGCAATATGAATTTAGTACTATCCAGGGAAATCCATCGATTGCTCGGATTTAAGACATCATGATAAACTCAGAGATGGAGGAATTTAAATTCCACCCACTCCCTTCTATGTACTTGACCTTGAGGCAGTGCCTAACGAGCAAATGAGTCTTTACACATAAATAATAGATCATCTTTCACAATCCCGATGATTGATGTGGGGATGAAGTAATGTTACTTGTGCAGAATAAGGAGCCCAGCATCTGATACAAAAGAATCATTGCTATGTGTTCTCCTTTGTCCTGTGAGTTAAACAGACAAACAAGCAAAAAACAAACAAACAAACAAAAAATAGAATGCAATAAACAACAACTGTAGAATAATTTGCAAATCAAATTAAAAATGAGGCCTTATTAGCCATTGACCATGTGTGTCTCTAATTTTCTCAAATTTGACCAAAATACATATCAAACATGGAAGGGCAGAGAAAAATAACTTTTCAAACAAGAGTGTGTGTGTGCAAGGCTCGGAACTCCTACACGGGGGGTTGTGTACGCCTCCGGGTGCTTCCGACAAAAGGGCTCTCCGTGACAACCGCGTCCCACGGGACATTAGGGGAAGCTGCACCGTCACTCGCCTTGCGCAGTGGCCTTTATTTGTGCCAACCTGAACAGTCCTGAAGCAGGAAGAAAAGTCTCTGTCCCCGTCCAGGCGATTCCACTCAGGGAAAGAAGAAACAAAGGCAGGAGAACGTGCAGCTCCTGCCGAGGACGCTCCTCATGCCGCCTCTCAAGTTCAGGGCGAAGTGCGTTTCTCCTCTAGAGGCGGCCGCTTCAATCAGGCCTTTCCAGGCCCGCGGGCTGGCCAGCTGTGTGAGCCGGGATCCCTGCTCCCTGAACCACAGGGCGAAATGAGACGCCACCGCTCCAGGGACGATGCCTTTTCTTCCCGGTATCATCAGCGTTGCTTTCATTCCACCGAATGCGCTTTAGAAAACGAAGCATCTGCCTGTTTGCTTTTCAAGAGCTCGGGGATAGTGTGGCATTTTAACAGCTGTCTCTGTCTTTCTGTGTATCAATTTTAATTTTTGCATTTCATTCTTAAGTTTTGTTTTCACCAGGATAAAAAGACGTAGAGGTCACGGAAATGTATTCAATGCTTTGTGGAGTGGGATTTAGCTAGGTCTTCAAAAGCAAATTTTACTTGTATACTGAAATGGAAAACTAATTTTTTTTTTGTCAACATACAGTCTTCAGCACATCACTGGTGCATTCACTCAAAGACAGTCGTTTGTCTTAGCAGGGGAGGGGCCTACCTGCCCTCAGGGAGCCTCTGGGAGGCAGGGAGGGCGGTCCCAAACCAAGGCCTTCCTTAGTGAGTACTTGATTCAGATGCCATGAGCGACATAAAGGGGGGAGGGATGGTGTGCCAGTGACGCCCGAATATCGGAAACTGCTAATAAAGAAGGGACTCGTGGCCTGACTCACTACACTAGGTAGGCAGAGTGAGACAGGCATTCTGGAGAGAGGGCACGGCCCCTGCGAACGCCTGAGGGAGCGAAGCGACCGAGCGTCTGTGGGGCCCAGTGACACCCTCCAGCAAACCCGTCACACTCTGACCCCCGAACCCATGCTGACTGACGCAGCCTAAGGGCCTGGAAGACGTGAGAGCTGAGGATCTGGAAATGGGGATCTCGTCCTGGATTATCCGAGTGGGCTTAATGTCATCACAGGATTCATAAATCTGAGAACATTCCCAGCTATGGTCACAGGGAGACATCCTTGGGCGGGGGAGGGGGGGCGGGGGAGGGGAGGGAAGGTTGCAAAGGTGAGCTGCAAGCTCTGAAGGTGGACAGAGGGGCCTGAGCAAACGGAGGTGGGCAGCGGCAGAGCCAGAAAAGGCTGTGGGTTCTTCATGCTTCTTTCAGAAAAGAACCCAGACCTGCACCACCTTGACCGCCGCTCAGTGAGCCCTTGTCGGACTCCTAACCTACAATGCAGTGAGTAAACTCATTTTTGCCTGTGACTTGTAAAGCGCTCTGTGTGCGGTCATGTATTGCAGCAGCCCAGGAATATGAATGCATTGCCTTCCACGGTGAAGAGAATGCGCTCGCAAGGAGCACCGGGAGGAAGAGCTGATTGTCCGTGAGTCAGAGCATCTCGCGTTGTGGGACAGCTGGGCTCGCACATGGAATTGCTGGGGCCACAGCCGGGGACCTGGGATCAAACGCATTCGTACAGCAGCGCCGGCCCGGACCGCCCTGGGTCTCCGCAGAGCAGGGGAGGGGGTGGGGGGTGGGTAGACGGATGGACAGACGCACCCACACTTATGTGCACAGAGACATGTTGATGCAAAATGAATTCGAATTAAAGAGTAAAGTAGCTGCTAGTTTTTAACAACTGATTAACGTGTGCTGACTCGAATATTTGGTAAAGAAATTCTTCGATTTGCAAAAATCTCATTTCGCATTTCTATTTGGTTAAATCCTAAGTAAAATACTATTTATAATAACTAATATTTTTTTCTGCTCATTTGCTTTTTAAATAGGCCCTGTCAAAAGATTCTATATTATTTTCTAACAAAAATATTTTAGATCAAAGATGAAAAGTTCAGGTAAATATTTTTAGGCAAAAGCTATAAACATCATTTTCGCTTTGGCACTAGCCTCATCCCTTTTTAATTAGTTTGATATCATCAAACTGATGTTTTTGAAGAGTTTATTATGAGCCAGACTGTTTGTTCATAAATGCAGCCTAGCTACCCAAACAACCCGCCGAAGTGATTCTTTGTGAGCCACTGTGTGGATGGAGAGACGGAGGCACTTATGTTTACTTTGGCTGAGTTCATCGGTCACTGCGATGCAGACAGATATTCTGGCCGCACGGAACACGACCGCTATCTCACTCCACACGCGAAAACAGATTCAAAATGGGGTAAAGACTCAGGTAGAAGACCTGGGATGGCAGACTGCTGAAAGAGCAGCAGGCGGTCACTCCTGCGAGGTCTCTCTCTGCAGCACTGTGGGACCAGCCCCCTCTCGGGAGGGCAGCGAGGCCAAAAACGAGCAAAGGGACGGCATCGAGCTAAAGGGCGTTTGCCCAGCAAAGCAAACCGCCAACGAAATGAAACGGCAGACTAGGAAGTGGTTGGACATGTTTGCAAACCACACGTCTGAAGGGAGTTGATGTCCAAACTGTGTAAAGAACTTACACAATTTGATATAGGAAAGAACGAGCCGCCCAGGTAAAAGCGGCAGAGGACCGGAATAGACGCTTGACCAAGGAATGCGTGTGGATGGCCAGCATGCACCTGTCACTCATCGTGGCAGTTACCATGATGACAAAAAATAGCAAGGGTTGGCGAGGGCGTGGAGCGAAGGGGACGCGCGTGGACTGCTGGCAGGTGGGAACTGGTGTGGCTGCCACGCGAAACAGCACGGCGTTTCCTCAAAAACACAAAGCGAGCCACCCGGTGAGGCTGCCGTTCCTCTCCTGAGTGTGTGTCTCCCAAGAAAGCAAAAACCCCAATTCGAGGCAATCCCTCTGCCCTAGGCTCCCAGAGGCACCGCTTACACCAGCGAAGAAGCGGAACGACATGGTACCGCTTGGCCCTAAGCGCAATGGATGCGTGTCAGCGCAGATGGGGCGGACGGAGGCGCACGGGCACCTCGGGCAGCCCGAGCATCGGAGCTGCACAGACACAGGAAACAACGTGGCTCCCCGTGCGGGCGGCGGGGGTGAAACGGGTGAGGGGGGTGAAGGAGGAGGGCCTTCCAGGCCTAACGTCAGTAAGTCACGGGTGTGACGGACCGCGCAGGGGGTGCCGTGGATAGCGTCGTCCCAGTGTTGTGCGGTAGCAGGTGGTGAACAGTGCTACCGGGACTGTAGTCGTGTGGTACGTCCGAGTGCATGTAAATTCTGAGTCACTGTGATGTGTGCCCAGAACTAGTAGGGTGATGTGTGTCAGCGACAGGACAAGTTTTTTAAGGGAAAAAGGAGAGAGGGAAATGCCTGTGCTCGATGTTGCTCGTAAGTGAACAGAAAATTCCTTCCTGGTAGCACAGGTCTACAAATAAAAATATTTAGAACTGCCTTTCATTCCACCAAGTCTCCAAGAAAGCACTTCCAACCCTCCCTGCAGCCGCCCCTCCCAGTCCTGCGTTAATAATCACTGCTGCCTCTTCCCGGGCCCGTCCCCTGACTGGTCCCGACGTCCAGGGCGTTTTTATTCCCTGTTCTTCAAAGAGTGTGTCATTTCTCCCCTCCCCGGGCACGGCCGCCCCGCTCGCAGAGCAGGACGGTGAGCAGGAGGAGCAGCGCAGGAACGAAGAGAGAGGCGGTTCCAGTCGTTTGTCCTGCCGCTATTCGAAACGCAGGGCGCCGTGCTCAGAAAAGCTGAGATCACCGAATATTTGTAAGAACACAGTACACTTTAAAAACGAGAGTTGGCTATTTGTAAGTTGTGCAAATGTTTACGAGTTTTGAGTGATACTTGATGTGATTCAAGAGCAAAATCACATGTAACCATATTTTCCAAAGTTACAAAACCTAGATATGTTGTACTTTAGCTTCTAGCAGATTAGTGTCTCCTCTGAAAAGAGAGAAGGAGCAGTATTTTATGTTGATATGGGTTGAGCCATAAATTTATAGAATTAATTCCCTTTAAAAATGCTTTACTGGAGCATGGATGGAACTGGAGAGCATTATGCTAAGTGACATAAGCCGGGCGGTGAAAGACAAATACCATATGATCTCACCTATAAATGGAACCTAACCAACAGAACAAACAAGCAAGCAAAATATGAACAGAGCCACTGAAATTATGACGAAACTGACAGTAACCAGGGGAGGGGGAGGGGCTAACGGGGAAAGGGGAAAGGTCATCAAGGAACATGTATAGAAGACTCGTGGACAAAGCCAAAGCGGGTAGGACTGAGGGTAGGCAGGAGTGGTGGGGGAAAAATGAGGTCATGGATGCTGGACTAGACTTTCTGTGATGATCATTTTGTAACATATGCAAATATTGAATCATTATGTTGTATGCCTAAAACTAATATGTTAATTTTACCTCAGTAAAAAAATACAAAAAATAAAAGTAAATAATGAACAGAAAAAAATAAAAATGCTTTACTGGATATTAACATATACACGATCCTGTTTTCAAATATGTATTCCTATTTTTTCACATTTAGAAGAAGTATATTATTAACCCTAGGTTCATAAAGCATTTTCCCATTTTCTTAATGATCTTAGTACAATTGGTAAAAATAAAGTATCTATATAGCGATAGATATGAAATTACAGAATAAGATAGATACAAATTAAACTTAGATAATGAACAAACATAACTAGCATCACTGTAATTTTTAAATGATAGAATTAAACTGCACAGTTACTGCCGGCCTACGCCGTGCTGGCATTAATTTCAGCCCCTGGGCGGGGCAGGGTCCTGACGACCGGTAACGCAGAACGGCGATTTTCACTTTTCCACACATTCAAGGGGTATTTTAAAAAGTAAATCATATTTTCTCTTTGATCAACTTTCATGCAGTTGTTTTAGAAATTGAACTCTATCTAGAAGTTATTTCATTCCATTTATTAATCTAAAACTGTGGTCTAGCCATTAGTATAGTACTTCTTAAATTGAAAATTATGAAACAACATTTTTATTATGAACTAGGGATTTTTATGTATTGCTACATAAAGTATTAAAATTCACATCTTGGAATTGAATAAAACTTTTTTACACTGAATGTATTAAGAAGTAGAAATCAATCCAGGTAATGTAACATTTCATAATCTTTTAGAATAATAAACCAGTGAAATTGATAATGCTGAAGGCTAAAACAATTATGTTGAAATAGATGCAATCTCTGGTTTAAAGAGGTTATGTATAAATTGACTCATATTTGAGAGTCACAGGTCAGAATGGGGCAAGGACATTATTATGCTCATACTAATTAGTCTAATTTTTCCATCCCTAGAAATTTATCTTTAGATTTATTATAGCATGATATTTAAATGGAGAAAAGTATAAACCCTAAGCTAAAATCCAATCCATAGGGAAACAGTTAACCACATGATAGTATTTCAGGGCAACTGAGTTTTTTTCCACACTTAAAAATAGATTTCTGCCCGGCTGGTGTAGCTCAGTGGATTGAGCGCGTGCTGGGAACCAGAGGGTCCCGGTTCGATTCCCAGTCAGGGCACATGCATGGGTTGCAGGCCAGGTCCCCAGTGGGGGCCACGTGAGAGGCAACCATACATTGCTCTTTCTCCCTCCCTTCTCCTCTCTCTGAAAATAAATAAATAAAATCTTAAAAAAAATAGATTTCTTATCGATTGAGCACGACATCAGAATACAAATGTCTATGCATGTGATGGTCTCATTGATGTCAAACATCTAAATACATGGACGGAGGGTTTAAAGAACAGAAATAGACAGAGCAATCAAGCAGAGATATAACTTCCTCCTTTTAAAAGTAAATGCCGCTGTTGTAACTGCTTTTACAGTCAGACACACAGAGGATGGGGAGAAGGAGGAGTGGAGAAAGAAAGACAGGAAAAAAATAAAAATGAACTAGGTCTCATTGGAATCATTGCCCGAAAAGCATTTCCCCCAAGAATTTGAGTTGCCAGCCTGTTATAATTACCTTTTTATTAAAACTCTATTATGCATGTTTTCAGAATTTTTTATGGCTATAGAAAGCTGATAATTGATGTTTCTGTTCCTTTGCCTTCTGAGGTTTATTCACCTAAGATGAACTGTTAGAGGAGATTACATTTACCTTCAGCATCAGATTGATTTGACTCATTCTATATTTTTTACTTACCGAAAATAATCTTAAGAAAATGAATGCCGAGTAATAAAATTCAGGCTATATGCAACAGAATGAGATGAAACCAATTCTGCAAAAGATTACGGTGAGTCAAGAAATGACTACAAATATACTGGAACTAAGAAGGAAAAAGCAGGGAAGATTGCGAAGTTAGACCTGCGGAGGAGTTACAGCAGGGGCAGGAGAAAAAGACCGTCTAGAAAACTGGCCCCTGGCGGGGCTGTTGACTGAGACACTGAGGCTGCAGGCGACAGTGGCATGAAGTCCCCGTTCGGAATGCCAGGGAAGGTGGGATGGTTAGGAGTTTCTCTGCAGATGTGCCATGCGGATGTGACAGAGGAGAACTCAGCCTCTTCCCGTCCACGGCACAGGGCAGAACAGCCACGGGAGACAGCTGCTGTATTCCCCCGACAAACCTCGATCTCCCACCACCCGACCCCTGCTCTTGGATTTTTTCCCTTCTCTCCTCAACCTTGCCCCCTAATGGCTCACACTCCAAGTACCTGTTCAGATTTTCTTAATTTTTCCCCGGGGAACACATGTCCTTTCCAGATATGGCTTTCTGCCTCGGGCTCTGGAGTGAATTGTTGCCAAAGTCCCTAAAATGCACAGGGCCTCCTTCCTCATTCCGTGCTTTGCTTGTCCTTGTTCCCCATGGTGAGGCGTGTCCCCCAATCTTGCCTGCAGAGAGAGTGCAGACTGGCAAAGACGGCCCCATCGCTTAACGCTGGGACACTGCTGTGTCCTCCAGGGTTGTGACGGACTGTGAGCTCCTCCTTAAGTCACGCCCGGGGTTTCCTGAGCTGCCCCCCCATGTCTCTCTTCATATCACTGACCCACTTGCCGCCTCTCCTCTAGGTGCTGTGAGTGGCGTGGATGCCTCGGCCGCCCCCTTGCCCAGCTCCTCCATCTGCCTTCCGTCCTCCCTCCCAGACCGTCCTTGGAAGGCAGCCCCTCGGCCACTCTCGGGACATCCGGGGCTGCCCCCCAACCCGCCCGCTGTTTCCCCATCACCCCCGCCCACGGATGCCGGCCCGCTGGGCGTGGCTTCATCGTGGGATGGACTGGGTTTGCTCCCTGTTCGTTCTCCTGTTTCATGTTTGCATCCCCAGCTTCACAGACATGCTAAAACTCAGGGCTCCTGTGCCCAAACCCACGCTCTGCTGATGATTTCATTACAGCGCTGATGACTCTTAGCTCAGTCATTTTAAACAGACGTTTTTAACTTTTAATGGTAAACAAATTAATTAGCAAGATTTTTCTTCCGTTACTGCTTATTGTAAATACCAGTTTATCTTTAGATTTCATAAACGTACAAACAGGAAACCTCAGGTGTATCTGGTCAATTTTCTAGAAGATTTAGAGTGAAACAAATCAGTAGGAAATTAAATAATATCCTATTAATTTTTTCAGTTGCCCAGAACACCACGTTTTTCTGAATGAGGCTGTTCTCCACGTCAGTTTGCTTGTTCGTGCACACTTAATTCACTGGGTAACTTGACACAGCAAAGATCGGTAGCTCTTCATCATATTGAATGCGTAGAGATCTTTCCGATCCCATTAGTGATCAGCCAGGAGCTCAGGTACCCACCTGCGAGGGCCCGAGACCGCACCACTGTCGGTGTGCGAAGGAGCGTGCGACATGCGATGTGTGCACTGGAGCACCGGTTCCCCAGAGCTGCACCCACTGCCCCCCGACACCCCTTCCTGCAAGGGAGGGCTGACTCCCAGGTACACAGACGCCTTGGCCTGCCTTGGCCTGGCTCCCGCAGATGGGAAGAATCTCTGCAGGACATACTGCTACAGACCAGCCCCGCCCCTACCTGCGTGAGAGAGTCACAACTACATGAAAATACATATGCATTTCCTGCTCTAAGAAATTCATTGCCATATAGAATTATTACTTAGATTCTGAAAATCTGCTTGTTTTAATTTATTCCTGGACTGTGCATTCCAATTATGGAATAGGTTACAGAAAAAAACTACACATTTCTTAGCCAACATAAATTAAGTATATAAGGTTTTTTTAATTGAAGAAAAATCCAAAAATTCATTCCTTTTATTCTCTTGTCTTTTACCCACTACCATTATTACATCAAACTTTCAAATCCATTTAACTTTCTTTATTCCCTGTGTTTCTTTGAAGTATTAAAATAATTCATGTGGCCTGGCTGGTGTAGCTCAGTGGATTGAGCGCGGGCTGGGAACCAGACGGTCCCGGTTCAATTCCCAGTCGGGGCACATGCCTGGGTTGCGGGCCAGGTCCCCAGTGAGGGCCATGTGAGAGGCAACCATACATTGTTCTTTCTCCCTCCCTTCTCCTCTCTCTGAAAATAAATAAATAAAATCTTAAAAAAAATAATTCATGTGGTCATTTTATTTAAATTAAGTCACAGTATTACTGTCATCAAATCACCGAACACAGAGCCCTTCATAAAATGTAGGAAGGTTTTGGACCTGTTTGAAAATGTTACTTCGTGTTTAGATGTACTTGTTTTCATTTTTATCTTTTGCACACTTTTGGGCAGTCAAAGGAAAGTTCAGCCAAATTGGGTAGAAAGAAGCTCTGTTAAATTGGCAAAAAATAATCCATAAATTGCTTCCAAAGAGCAGCATCCCTCCTATTACCTTAAACTCTCCAAAAATGTAAGCATGCTCACTGTGAAAGGAAGGTTTTAGGCAAATTGACCTTGAAGCAAACTGACTTTGCCAGCGGAGAGCTGACGAAGAAGCATACCAACTGCGCCTCCTCCACACACTGCTTCCTCTGTGCATTTGAGCGGCGGACCTCAGGTGGTTTCCAGTGGGTGCTGAAGGTCAAACCCCCCACTCACTTTCACAGTCAAAAACCTCGCCCACAGAAAACACTTTCCCAACCCCAAGAATCACTATTTGAAACAAAGAGGAGTAAGCGCCACCCTTGTTTTTAGAGAGATTTTCTCAGTATACGTTCTGTTTAAAAACAGCAGCTGTGAAACAATTAACTGATAAATTCCTGTTCAATTGTAAGAAATCGTGGGTGCTGCCTAATGAAGTGGACGGGTCTGTTTCCCTGGAAATCCTGCAGTTCCTGCCCTCAGTTAGCACATTCCCTGCTCTCACGCCGGAGGTCACTTCTACCTGAGACCGTCCAAGCACACGTGTCGCAGGTAACTGAGTACTTCCTGGGCAGTTTCAGGGGTTACACCGCACCACAGAGACGCTCACTGAGGCAGGAAAATGTATATGGGGGTGGGGGGG
>PVJI01028632.1:0-16285 GCA_004026765.1 Micronycteris hirsuta
CCTGACTTCCGCTCCTGGCTCCTGTAATCTTCTGCCACATAGTCTCTCGTCACTACCTGAACATATAAAAGCCAGTCCCTTCCTTGGTTCGGGGCCCTAGATTTGGAGATTTCTCCCTAGGGTCCGCATGCGTAATAAAGGGTCTGTGACTTATACCTCTCATCAGGAGTTTGGTCGCTTCATTTTCCCGTAACACTATCAAGTGAGGATTTCTTGATATACAGCCTTCAGACAGGAAATATTACTTTATTCACCTTCTTTTTACTTAGTGTACATATGAGGAGTGTAAGAAAGTGAATCCTTGATGAATAGCTCCATTCCACCCACCAACTCTGTGAAGTTCTGTTCTGAGAGAGGCTGTAATTCCATAACAGCTCTCCAGAAACATCGCATGTGAACAAATAACCAGCTCTGTGGTTTTGTGAAGCCATCGCCATCATGGTATTACATGATGGCATATGTATTTTCCCAGTATGACGGTTAACCGTATGTGTCAACTCGACTGGGCTAAGGGATGCCCAGGTAGCTGGTGAACAGTATTTCTGGGTGTATCTCTGAAAGTGAATCCAGACGAGATTAACATTTGAATCAGTGGCCTGAGTAAAGATCACCCTTACCAATGAAGGGGAGTAATCTCCTATTAATTGAGTCTGAATAGAACAAAAAGGTGAAGGAACAAAAAACATAAATAAGAGAAGAATGCATTCTAATCACATCGATGACTATCTTATTTTTATGGAACTTAATAACCCACAAAAATGTTAACAGTATTTTATTCTTTTTCTCTTTAAAAACAAGAAACTATATTAAGATATAGCAATAAACTTAACTGGGAGGAAATTTTACTAATTTGAAAACCAAATGTGCTTAAAGGCATGCTGCTATACTAGAAATAGCTGTTCAATTTTTTTCAAGATAGAAATGCTGATAAGATAGAATAACTATCATTACATAAAAGTTATTTCATAATTCATCATGCCAATAAAAAAGTAATGAAGGATACTTAAGAATTCTGTGCTTTAGATCAGTAAAAGTTATTAGAGGCTAAAAAATATATATTAAAGTTTCATTACTTGGTACCTAGCTTCACATTTTTAGAAAACTGAACGGTTTTGAATAATAATATTTTCATTTATTTTATTCATGCATTTTTCACTTTAGTGTGCTTTATTCCCTAAATATTTTTGAATTGTATCTTCAGATTTTTTCACTGTTTTTAAAATCATAAAATAGTTGTTACTTGAAAATCACCAATATGTCTTTTACCAATATTTTTGGTTTTAACCAGGGCTAGGTATTATCAATGAAATTTAAAATAATTAGAATACATTGGTATAAAATTTAAAGACCTATTTAACTTGAATTGTTTCAGCCACTCTCAAATATTCATTCATTCATTGAAAAATATTTACTAAGTATCTATTATGTGCTAGGCACTGTTCTAATAGTATTCATAACAACTAGAAATTTACTATCATTTATACACTATAATTTTGAAATTCATCTAAGTAAAGTTTTAAACTGCTTCACATCTATTGAGTGATGTCATTTAAATAATGCCAAATAGTTAATATATTCACTGCATTTAACATTTTGTATATAATTGTTCATTGAAGAGCTGAATGTGGAGCAATTGTAAATTTAAATGTGGTCAAATTTATCAGTCTTTATATTCCCCCCAAAATGCTTTTTTATAATCCTCTCTTAACAATGTTTTCATATTTTATGATTGTGTCATCTTGCTTTTTTTGGTATTTTTCTTTCACCTTAATTTTAATTGACTCTTAAATTAGTCATTAATATTGTTATTATTCTCATTTTAATATTATTATTTTATAGTCAATGTTTATTTAGGTGTACATATATATTTATTCATTTCTTTATCTTTTTTTTAAGATTTTATTTATTTATTTCTAGAGAGAGGGAAGGGAGGGAGAAGGAGAAGGAGAGAAACATCAGTGTGTGGTTGCCTCTCACATGGTCCTCACTGGGGACCTGGCCTGCAACCCAGGCATGTGCCCCGACTGGGAATCAAACCAGCAACACTTAGGTTTGTAGGCCCGTGCTCAATACACTGAGCTACATCAGCCAGGGCTATTTATCATTATTTCTTAAGTAACATTTTTCCCTTCTGAGAATTTATGCCTTGCTGAAATATATCCCTTAACAGTTCTTTTAGTAAAGATCAATGCATTTAAACTTTGTCAGAAATTGCCTTCAAATCCATTATTCTCTTATCATGTATTTCAGCTGATTATAGACTATTTTGCTGAATTATTTTTTCTCTACACTTTGAAAGTATTATTCAATTGTCTTCTACTAGTTATTAATGTTGTCAGATTGCTGTTTCTATTTTGGTAATCTCTCTTTCCTCCCAAAAGAATTTAAAGTTCTCTCTTTGTGTTTGGTATTCTGCAGTTCAACTATAATTCACCTACCATGATTTGTTTTTGTACTTCTGATTGGAATTGTTCTTTTTCAAGTTGAACATTTATAGTTTCCAGTGTCATAAAGTACTCTAAATACTTTTTCCTACCCTTTAAAAAAAATTTCCTTCTAAAACTTCAATTAAGTGTACTTTGGAATTTTCATATCCTTCAGTTCTCTCTGAACAGCTTTCACTTTCTCACACTTTCTTCCTCTTTTCCTATTTTTGTTGCATTCTAGATATTTTCTGCAGCTTTACCTCTCAGTTCACCAATTTTCCCTCTAATAATGTAAAGTCACTGCCCCTTACAGATACATGACAGGAAACTAAACATGTAGGCTTTATGTATTTTTCCAAGTTATTGATAAAGACATTAATAATGTGGAGACCCAGAAAAAAATCACATTATTACTTCATACTTAAATTTCCCTGTAGTTTATTATGATTAATTTAAATTTTACTCATTCTGTATGGTCGCTCGATCTGTTTTTTATTTACATAAGTGTGCCTTTTATCCAGCCCATATTTCTCTGTCAACCAAAATAAACTATAAGAAATGGTTAAATTGATGGAAAAGAATGTTAAATGTCCTTAATTAAGATTATCTATATCATCTGCATTTATTTGATTAACAAGTAAACTGATCAAGAAGGGCAATAAAATCTGTCTCATTTATTTGGTCAGTGGATAGACGTTATCTAAAATTATAAACTGTTTTCGCAAGTTTTAAGAAACTACTGTGCTTCTTGTCCATCTTGGGTTTCAAAGGGAAATTGTTCCCTGTAATTTACAAAATATATTTTTAAAATAAGGACTGTATTTACTCATCTTAACTTAGCATCTTTTTTCATCATCATTTTAAACAACTGTTGGATCGAATTTGATTACCTGATTTCAAGATTTTCAACTGTGAGCGTGGTATGCACCCAGGCCCAGACAAATACTGTACATTTAGGAGATCAAAGGAAACACAATTAATGCCCATTTTCAAGTTTCCACCTTTTCTTTTCCTCAGGATGACTAGTGACTATAGCATATCACGGCTGGCAGACAGTGCATAGGACTGTCACTTCAGAAAGAAGTTTTTTGTCAAAGATATCATGCTACTTTATCTTTATTTACCATCATACCTCAAAAACCTTTTGAAACTGGCTTTGATTTCATGTACCATGGGCTTTCTCCAGGCAGGGGCTAGGCTAACTTTGCCACCTTTGTGCCTCATGAATCGTACTTGATTCTAGAACAGTCACCCTATAGCAGCCGTGAACTTCTCTTCTTTCTCTCCCCTCCTCTACTTCCCCTCACTCCCTCTGAGGCGCTGGGTACACCCCATGTGGTGAGTGGTGGGCTAAGCAGGCATACCAGAGCTCTTGGTGACGGTCTTGGCTACATACCATCTGTTGGGTCAATCAATGCCAACTTCAGGGTCCTAACTCCTCGGCATGCTCCTCTAGCTTGGCCATGAGAATAGGTATCATTGTGAGGTTAATAATTAAAAGCAATTAAAGCTGAAATCCTTCCAGAACCTGCAACCCTGGCATGTGCCCTAGGAATAGAACAAGTGACCTTTTGCTTTGCAGGATGTCACCCAACCAACTGGGCCACATGGGTTAGGGCTGTTTCTGTCCCATTATATTGTTATCAGGAGGAATTCTTGGTTGCAAAAACAGACTCTGGCTACCTTCAGCAGGAAAGAAATGAACGGAAGGCTATGGATAGCTCACCGCATCGTAGGGAGAGCCAGACTTAGAACAGAGCAGCCAGGGGGATGCCGCATTGATCTCCTAAAAAGGTATGGGAGGACACTGATGTCACCACTCCTATGCACGAGAGGTACTGCCACTGTCCCTGCTGGGGCTGGTGATGGGGGTCCTGATGGGGTGCCCCTGCTACTGCTGCCCCGGGAAGGCCATCTTGCTGTGATGGCAACCACTGCCTCCAGGTTTCTAACTCTTAATGTTTTGATGAAAAGAGAAGGATTGTGTCAGTATGAATATGATATATGTGTGAAGACATTGAAATGCTAGACCTGATGAGTTGTATGAGATTTGGTTAGTTGATTCAAAGAATCATTTGGAGCCACTAAAGTTTGTTAGGCAAGGAAGTTGCATGAACACATTTGGTTTTGAAAAGAAACTTAGGATTCATTGTGGAAAACGGATGATAAAGATTGATGACTAGAGGCAAGAAGGTATTGTGGTTAAAGTTTTACTCAGGAAGTAATTACACAAGACTTCATGATAGATTAGTTATAGGAGTGATGATGGAGTCAGGCTCGTGCAATGCTGACATAGGCAAATGTCAAGATTGTTTACGAAACATCCAGTTGCGAGCACGATATGCATGGGCTGCTGGTGGGATAGCTGAATGGGCGTGTCCAGTCACAGAGCTGAAGTTTAGGAGGAAACTGTGGCCTGCTTGTGATAGAAGTCAGGAAAATATATGAAAACATCCAAGGAGAGGGTAAAAATAAGAAGACCAAGAAACAGAAGCCTGGGGAAACCTAGGAGACAGTGGTGTCAAGAAAATGAAAAGAGTCTGTCAAGAATGAGGAAGCCGTTGACTGACACCTTCCTAAGATGCTGAGAGAAGAGCAGTTAAGACTGAGGAATGTGAAGGGAAGTAGTGACAATGTGACAACATCCTGTTCTGAGAGCATTTCAAAGAAATGAGTAAATAAATGATGGCATATACATAAAATGAAGTACACTTAAGCTTTTAAAATGTATGACTTGCACATATTTAAAGTAGAAAACATAATATTGAAAGTGAAAAATGGCAGGCACAGTAAGAGGCTATTCTTGTAAATTTTTAAAATACAAAAATATATGATTAATATTGCATGTTGTTTTACAGACAGAAAGCCACACATACACATATACGTACAAGAAGTTAGAAAAAGACTGGAAAAGTACACATCGTCTTTAAGATACTCAATCTTTCTATCAGAGATTGACAACAATGGAAAGTCTAGGTATGGATTTTAACTGCATTGGTGAAAATTTACTTTTTTAAATCAAAGACATTATCTAAAGCAAAGAATGACAAAATAGAAACATATTAAATATTAGAGGTAAGGGAGTCTTAATCTCTGAACCCGTATGTTTGCAATATTTCATAATTTTCTGAATGATTAGACTTATACCAAATTTACCCCAGAGGTATAGATAGAAAATATAGTCCAATTTTACTAGAGTCAATTTTTTTTTTTATATTTAAGAAACCCACATTTAACTCAGTATGAGGAGCAGGGCAATAAGAACAACCAATAATTGCAATTTTGTAAAGAATATATTAGCCAAATATTTAATAGTTATTTTCAGTATAAGCATAAAATTACACAACTTTCATTCATACCATAATGTGTTACTCTTAACTAAACAAGCTGTAAAATTTCTTAGCATATCTAATTTTACTTTAAATGTCTAAAAACAGTTATGTATTTTTCCAGGTAATAGAGATACCAAATAAATACTTGTTTGATTATGATACTGTGTATCTTATCTCTTTTTTGCCTATTATCTATTTTGAAACTATTCCTAATTGCCATTAATCTAATTTATTAAAAGCTAAAAAGACTTATCAGAAATGAAAAAAAAATCTAAATATTTCCATAATATGAAAGTCACAGTCCTTAAGTATACTGACTAAAAAAATAAAAACAATAAATTGCTACCAGAATAATAAAAAGAAAAACTGCCCTCAGAGAACTTAATGAGCCCTAGACTCTGTAAAAATTATTTATATCAGCATCCGTTGCCCAATTTTAATTGTCAGCTATTCCAAAATAAAACCTGTAAATAAGCTCTGCTGACTTACACTGAGCTTTGACTGCAGCTATAATAGTGTTTTAACTTATAATAATAGCAGAGATGAAAATCTGACAGGGAGAACACAGGTCTTCTGCATGAGACTGTCAAGAGTAATTTCAAATGCATTTTGACTTAGTATTCTGATTTCCCATTGTTAGATTCTCACCTATTTTGAATCCTGGTGTCTATATGTTGCAATGAAATTTGATATGTTGCAGTGTGAAAATTATGAAATCAAGTTCAAGGTCACCAAAAGCTATTGTTCCTTACAGAAAATAGTAACTTGTTCTGATTAAGGAATGGTCAAATGAGACAAAATATTTTTCATAATTTTTCTGTAAATAGAGCACAGCTTAGAAAGAACATCTGTATGTATCTCAGGCTTCCCAAATTTGACACCTGTGCCCTTGACCAACAATTCGCCCTTCATCTCTCGGAGTCTCAAAGCTGAGAGTGGCTTTGTTGTTCCCACCTGTCGTGAATCATCAGGGATCAGTTCCACCTAAGAAATCGTTCTCCAAAATGAATCCTTTTCTGTGACACACAAACTCTTTTTGGAAAACAAACTTAATTGTAAAGCACCAACCTGTCTTTAATATTCATTATCTATGAGCATTTATTAGTGGTCTAGAAAATTATATTATAATTTCTTTTAATTATCTTCCTGAAGATACACCTCATTTCTTGATGACAACTGAAAAAACATTCAAATCACTGCCAGCCAAAGCTACAGTAGCTATTCATAGTCACTGAGTATTTATTAACTTCAGTTTCAAATAGTGACACTTTCCTAACCTTGTCTATAAATTATGAGAATAGATCATACAGATGTGAATATTGAATTTATTTTGGTGGTTTATATAATGTTGTTTTGGGAAAATTTTCTTTCAGTTGACTTGCAATCTGCATGAATAACAACTATATACATAAAAATATGTACATAGGCATATAGAAAAAGTTAGGTTAATGCATTTCATTTATAAGAGGTATTCTAGGGAAATAAGCATATAATCAATTAAAGAGTAAAGGCGCCACAGGACTGTGAACATTTCTCTGCCTAGAATAAATGAAATAATTAAAAAATGATATAGGAAGAAGAAAAACAATGTGATATTTAGAGAATAAATGGAAGGCTTTCTCCCTTTTGAGAAAGTAGAGATTCTGCATGTGATTGCAGGTTTTGAGAGTAAGTGGAACACATAGGCACGTATGCGAGACAGCCAGAGGCCTGCAGAGTACTTTTCAAATATGATTGTCCAGCCACGTTATTCTACAGGCTCTGCTGTGTTAGCACAGGAGCTGCGGTGTAGGAGGAGCCCAGGGAGAATCATGGCCACATGTGCAGATTCATAAGCACGATTAGGTTATGCACTGGAGGAAAGTGGCATGTTATTATAATTTTCATATACCTAATCCATTTATTGAGCAAGCTCAAGATAAATGTTACCTTTTACTATTACTGGTGATGTGATTGAAAAGAATTCCTGGAGTAAGTGCAGCTATAGGATGCTTCCAGCAGGGGGAAGCAGACTCCTTCATAGTGGGGGTGGCTGATTTCAAAGGCCTTGCATTTGCAACCAGCAATTACCAGGGAGTTGGTGTGTTGGTATCTCAGAGTCGTCATTACCCAAACATGGCTGTGCTAACCCAAATGCTTAATCTTCCCTCTTCTGTAGGCATTTATTTCTTCAACTTGACCTTCTTTATTTAAGTCTGATGAAGGAAGTGAATATTTTAGGAGCAGCACGTGAAGGGACACACAGTAAAACGAATTACTCTAGTCCTTAAAACCACTTCAATTAATGATTTATACCCCAGACTCCCTACAGAGTCCGGACCCTGGAACCACAGACTGCTTGGCAGGCACCCCCAGATCTGTGTACAGCCACAGACATGTTGGCGGTACAAACGTGGTCCTGAGCTCCTCACAACTTTGTCTCTGGCTATGACTTCGTTTTCTTTTTGTCTTGTCCAGTTGCAAGAAGGAGAGCTGGCAAGTATTACCTAACTATGCTAATGTACTCAGAACCCTAAGTTTGTGGGGAAGCCTACTCGACAAGTGGAGCTGCTGCTATCCACATGCCTGGTCTTGCTCCACGTGTCAGAGATATCTCCTGGGTAAACTGAGATCCGCTAGGATTACTGGGTTTCTTACAAAAACTCAATCCCATCATTCCAGGGCTGATACTTTGACTTGTACTTGAAAACAAGCTTAGAATAATGGATAAATACATATAATTAACACCCATTGGAATAAAAATGGACCTTAATATTTGAAATTATAAGCTTGTAGTTTCTCAAGTACCTTTCTATAAACAATGCCTACCATGAATTATTTATTATATTTTTATATAGCATTTGCTATTATAATTGTTTTGTTTGTTTCTTTGTTCTTTGTGGTTTATGAGTCTAAAAGGTCACAGTAGCTTTATAGTTTCATTTGCAAAACAAACAGAAATAACTACTTAGGACTATTGGCCATGCTATGGATAGGGAATTTTAAAGAGCGTGTGTGTAAGAGACAGAGAGAACAAGAAATCCCTTTTGATGCTATCAAGTTCAAGATTTTTAAAGACACAACCAATGGTTAGTGGCACCTAGAGGACTGAAGGGAGGTAGCACAGTTGGGTGGGAAGTGAGCCAGACAAGCCTGAAGTTGCACGGATGCCGCCAAGTGCCAAGATGAGCAGAGGAGATCACACTAAAGCTGGCAGAGGAGATTGGAGATGGAGTCGCAGGGCCACTGTGTACGGCTATGCACTGTGAACACTGGCCTGTGCGGAGACTTTGAAAGTAGTACTCTTAGATGTGTGCAGTGTGCAAACTTCCTAACTACATATGGCGGTAGAGGACATGAAAAGCGACAAAAAGAACTTCAAGGAATTCCTCAAAATTATTTATGAGATCATGGGCTTATATAACTTCACGTACAAAAAGGACCTGAAGTATTTAGTTTGGATAAACACAGAAAAGATGACTACAAAATACTGAGAATTTCACAGTGCTGAGACACTGGCTGTGCTCTGTGTCCTGTCAACTCAGCCTTTCCTCTGTATGCTTACATTGCAATTTTACAATCAGAACTGATGTCTATTCTCCACTCCCTTAATTTCTTCCTGTCTCTGGGTTTCTGTGCCATGTTGCTTTTATTGCTCCCTTGAAATAATTCTCACTTTTCCCTTCTTATCCCCTAATGGCTGAGCCTCCTTCAAGCTAGCCTCATGCTCAGTCCCCTTGTTTAATCACATTAAACCTAAAATGTCTATTACCACCCCCCTCAAAAAGGCATAAAGAAATACATATATTCAATAAACACTTATTCCCTCTTTCCACTGCAAGTGGTAGGAAAGCCACGCTTTCCTGAGTGGTTATCTCTTCAATGTAAATTTTATTCTCTTCCACATTAAACAATAAATTCAGGACTATATTTCCTATTGACTGGACTTAAGAATGTTATATTATGGTTCTGTTTCTCAAAGAGTATCTCAGTCTGAAGGGAGCTGGAGGTGTCCAAATCTGTGTGAAATCATTAGCATTTACACTGATAGTTGGCAAGGTATTTCACCAAATCTCTTACATGTTGTCACCTAGAAAGGAGAACATTGATTTTCCTCGTATGGCATATGTCCCTGGATGGTTAAACTCCTACTTATTTTTCAAAACATTGCTGAGGCACTTTCTGTATTTCTATGTCCTCCCTTGGTTTGCACAACTTGTTTGGGAAGTACGGGTTTGCTCTACTGTCTGTAAAAAGCCTTGAGGTGGTGACCTGAGATGACTCAACATGTGCCCAGCAAAGTCTTGGCAGGTAGAGGGTGCACAATAACTGTTTTCTGAATTGGCCTGAAAGAGGGAAGCAACTACAGGGCATTTCCTGTGTGCCTGTCCTCTATTTCCTCATGCGGTTGTCTTTTAAACATTTCCATGATTCTCTAACAGTTCTGCTAAGAAAGTATCATCCAGAATGACTCAGAAAGAAAACAATTGAAAATGGCTTTTCATTGCTCAGCACATCTTGTACAAAACTGTCTGCTGAAATAATTTAATATATATATCTCAGCTGACTCAGTTTATTTTTGTTTTTCATTTTTTGGACCTACCATTTATTATTTCCTTTTTCTTTTGATTTAATGTTTATGGTAAATTTTCCCATTACCATTTAGTCCCTTTTTACCCCTTTCCCCCCAACAATCCACACACTGTTGTCCGTGTCCATGAGTCCTTTCTCCTTTTTGATCAGTTCCTCCACCCCCTAACCTCCTGCCCACTACCTGTCACCTGCTCTCCATCTATGAGTCTCTCTTTTGCTTGTTAGTTCAGTTTGTTCAGTAGATTCCACATATGAGTGAAATCACATGGTATTTGTCTTTCTCTGACTAATAATTTTACTTAGTATAATGTTCTACAGGCCCATCGATGCTGTCGTAAAGGGCAAAATTCTTTCCTTTTTTATGGCTGAATGGAATTCCATTGTGTAAATGGCCCATAGTTGTTTTATCCACTTATCTACTGATGTGCACTTGGGCTGCTTCCAAATTTTGTTGATTGTAATAACACTGCAATAAATATGAGGGTGCTTATGTTCTTTCAAATTAGTGTTTTGGGTTCCTTTGGATATATTCCTAGAGTGGGATCATTGGGTCAAAAAGCATATCCATTTTAAATTCTTTGAGGTAACTCCATACTGCTTTCCACAGTGGCTGCATCAATCTGCATTCCCACCAACAATGCAAAAGTGTTCCTCTTTCTCCATATCCTCGCCAGCACTTGCTGTTTTTTTATTTATTAATGAAAGTCATTCTGACAAGTGTGAGATGGTATCTCATTGTGGTTTTAATTTGCATTTCTCTGATGATTAGACATTGAGCATCTTTTCATATGTCTATTGGCCATATGTATGTTCTTTTTGGAGAAGCGTCTATTCAGGTCCTTTGCCCATTTTTTAATTGGGTTGTTTTTTTTTTTTGGTGTTGAGTTTTGTAAGTACTTTAAAAATATTGGATATTAACCCCTTATCAGATGTATTGGGGAATATGTTCTACCATTGGAATTCTGAGAAAGAAGAACAAAGTAGGAGGAATCACAATATTTAATATCAAACTATACTACAAGGCCATAGGAATCAAACAACCTGATACTGGCATAAAAGCAGAGACAGAGATCAGTGGAACAGAAAAGAGAGCCCAGAAATAAACCCATACATTTATAGTCAATTAATATTTGACAGAGGAAGAAAGCACATACAATGGGCTGAATATTGTTTATTCAATAAATGGTGTTGGGATAATTGGACAGATACGTGCAGAAAAATGAAACTAGACACCTTCTTACACCACACGCACAAAAAAAATTAAAAATGGATCAAAGACTTAATGTTAGACCCCAAACCATAAGAATCCTAGAAGAAAACATAGGCAGAAAAAGCTCGGACATTGCTCATAGTAATTTTTTATTGGATATATCTCCCCAGGCAAGGGAAACAAAAGAAAAAAAAATAAACAAATAGGACTATATCAAACTAAAAAGTTTTTTCACAGCAAAGGAAATCATCAACAAAATAATTAACTGACTGACTTTAAACAAATATTATCATCTTTGTTGATTTATTGATGATAGCCATTTGCATTGCTATGATAATTAGTGACACTGAGCATATTTTCATGTCTATTGACCATCTGTATGCCCTCTTTGTAGAGGTGTCTATTCAGATCTTTTGCTCATTTTTAATTGGATTTTTTGATTTTTCGTGTTGAGTTTTATAAGTTCTTTATACATCTTGGATAATTATCCCTTATCAGATATATTGGTGAACACGTTCTCCCATTCAGTGGGTGATTTTTCATTTTTTTTGATGGTCTCCTTTGCTGTGCAAAAGCTTTGTAGTTTGATGTAGTCCCATTTGTTTATCATTTCTTTTGTTTGCCTTGCCAAAAAAGACATATCAGAGAAAATATTCCTATGAGAAATGTCTGAGATTTTACTATCTCTACTTTTTCCAAGGAATTTTATGAATTCAAGTCTAACATTTAAGTCTTTAATCCATTTGGATTCATTCTTGTATGTGGCATAAGAAGGCAATCTAGTTTCTTTCTCTTTTCTTTTTCTTTATGTTATCTGTCCAACTTTCCCAACACCACTTACTGAATATATTATCCTTAGCCCATTGTATGTATTTGCTTCCTTTGTCAAATATTAATTGATTATAAAGGCATGGGTTTATTTCTGGGCTCTCTATTGTGTTCCATTGATCTCTGTGTCTGTTTTTATGCCACTACCATGCTGTTTTGATTACTAAGGACTTATAGTATAGTTTGGTATCAGGTATCATGATTCATTCAACTTTGTTCTTTCTCAAGATTGCTGTTGCTATTCCAGGTCTTTTGTGGTTCCATATAAATTTTTGGAATATTTATCCTAGTTCTGTGAAATATGTCATTGGAATCTTGATAGGAATTGCTGTGAGTCTATACATTGCTTTGCTTTGGGTAGTATGGACATTTTTTTTTTTAGGATTTTATTTATTTATTTTTAGAGAGAGGGGAAGGGAGGGAGAAAGAGAGGGAGAGAAATAGCAATGTATGGTTGCCTCTCACATGTCCCTCACTGGGGACCTAGCCTGCAACCCAGGCATGTGCCCCAACTGGGAATCGAACCGGGACCCTCTGGTTCCCAGCCCGCGCTCAATCCACTGAGCTACACCAGTCAGGGCTGGGTAGTATAGACATTTTAATGTTAATTCTTCCTACCCGTGAACATGGCATATGTTTTCATCTATTTGCATCTTCTTCAATTTCTTTCTTTAGTGTCTTATAATTTTCTGAGTCTTTTACATTTTTGTTTTAATTTATTCCTTGGTATTTTATTCTTTTTGAAGCAATTGGGAATGGATTTGTTTTCATAATTGCCCTCTCTCTTAGTTCATTATTGGCATATAAAAATGGAACTGATTTCTGGGTATTAATTTTTTATCCTGCTACTTTACTGAATCCATTTATCAGTTCTAGCAGTTTCTTGGTAGAATCTTTAGGGTTTTCTATATACAGTACCATGTCATCTGCAAATAATGGTGGTTTTATTTCTTTCTTTCTTTCCAGTTTGAATGTCTTTTATTTCTTCTTCTTGTCTGATTGCTGTGCTGGGACTTCCAGTACCATGTTGAATAAGAGAGGTGAAAGCGGACACCTCCGTCTTATTCCTGTTCTTAAGGAGAATGCTTGTGGTTTTTTGCCCATTGAGTATGATGTCGGCATTGGGTTTTTCATATGTGGCCTTTATTTACATTAGGGCATTTTCCCTCTATTCCCACTTTGCTGAGAGTTTTTATCATAAATGGATGCTGGACTTTATCAAATGCTTTTTCTCATCTATTTTTATTATCATGTGGTTTTTATGTTTCATTTTGTTTATGTGGTTTATCACATTTATTGGTTTATGGATATTGTACCAACCTTGCATCCCCAGGATAAATTTCACTTGATTATGGTTTAGAATCTTTTTGATATATTACTGTATACAATTTGCTAATATTTTGTTAAAGATTTTAGCATCGATGTTTATCAGGGATATTGGCTTTTAATTTTCTTTCTTTGTAGTGTCTTTATCTGGTTTTGGAATTAGGATGATGCTGGCCTTGTAAACGAGCTTGGGAGTCTTCTGTCCTCTTGAAATTAAAAATAAAATAAAATTATTTTATTGTTCCAGTGCAGTTATCTCCATTTTCCCCTCACTACTCCGCCCCCACTCATCCCCACCTCCCACCCTTGATCCTATCCCCCACTTTGTCTTTGTCCATGTGTCCTTTATACATGTTCTTTGATGACCTTCCCCTTTTTCACTTGTTATCTCCTACCACTTCCCCTCTGGTTACTGTTAGTTTGTCTTTATTACAGCGTGCAAAAATATGAAACTCGACCACCAACTTACACCACACACAAAAATAAACTCAAGACGGATAAAAGACTTAAATATTAGTCATGACACCATAAAAGTCCTCCTTTTGAATTTTTTGGAGTAGTTTGATGAGAGGTGTTAGTTTGGTAAATTCTGAGAATGTTTACCAAATATTCTCAGAATGTTTGGTAAAATTTGTCTGGGAAGCTTTCCACTCCACGGCTTTTGTTTGTTGGGAGTTTTTGATTACTGCTTCGGATTGGCTGATTCTTCCTGATTAAGTTTGAAAGATTGTATGTTTCTAGGAATTTATCCATTTTTCCAGATTTTCCAATTTTTTGGCATATAGTTATTTGTAAGTTATTCTTATAATCCTTTGTATTTCTACAGTGTCACTTGTTACTTCTGCTCTTTCATTTCTGATTTATTTATTTGGCTCCTCTTTTTTTTTTCCTGATGAATCTGTTTAAAGGTTTGTCAATCTTGTTTACCTTTTCAAATAATCAGCACTTAGATTCATTGATCTTTTTTATTGTTTTTATATACTCTGTTTCATTTATTTCTGCTCTGATTGTTTTTTCCTTCTACTCACTTTGGGCTGTATTTGTTGGTCTTTTCCAAGTTCCTTTAATTAAAGTGTAAAGTTAGATTGTTTTTTGAGCTTTTTTTGTTTGTTTCTTGAGATAGACCTATAATACTATTATTTTCCCTCTGAGGACTGCTTTGCTTGTGTTCTACAGATTTGGGGGTGTTGTGTTCTCATTTCCATTTGTTTCAAGGTATATTTTGACTTCTTCCTTGATCTCATTGTTAGCCTATTCATTGTTTAATAATGTGTTATTTAGCTCTCATATTTTTGTATATTCAGTTTTCTTCTTGTGATTGTTTTCTAGCTTCGTAGCATAATGGTCAGAGCAAAACAAGTGCTGGTAAGGATGTGGAGAAAGGGGAACCTTTGTGCACTGTTGGTGGGAATGCAGGTTAGTGCTGTCATTATGGAAAGCCATATGGAGTTACCTCAAAAACTTAAAAATGGAACTGCTTATGACCCAATGAATTCACTTCTGGGAATTTATTTGAAGAAATCGAAAACACTAATTCAAAAGAATATATGCCCCCCATGTTCATTTTGGAAGTAGCCCAAGTGTCCATCAGTAAATGAGTGGGTAAAACAGCTATGCTACATTTACACAATGGAATACTACTCAGCCATAAAAAAAATGAGAAAATGTTTCATTTGTAACTGTACAGATGGAACTGGAAGAACATTATTCTAAATGAAATAACCCAGTACTAGAAAGACAAGTACCATATAATTTCACTTATATGTAGAATGTAATGAGCAAATTGAATTAACAAACAAATTGAGACAGGCTCATAGAGAGAGAATGGGCTGACAGCTCTGGAGACAGGGAGCTTAGGGATATGGAGGGATTGAGCAAAAAAGAAAAAGAACTCATGCACCAGGACAATAGTGAGTGATTGTGGGGAGGAAGGGTATAGGCAAAGGTGGATAAATGGTAATAGAAAACAATACAATAAAAATGAAAAAAACAAATATTACTATCACAAGTAATCAGGTGAAGGGTGATAAAGGCATTTTGGGGTTTATTAATAAAATATGATGGCCACCTTATTTCTTTAACAAGCAAAACAAACACTGGTTTTATTTACAGATATTTTCTTACTGGACTGGAGATTATAAAAGCGATTACTTTAAAAAATACTCATGAACTTATTTTCTTATGTTGTTTAAGCTACTTGGAAGCACCACTATTAACACTTAAGTTAGTCAGAGAAAGACATTGTAAATTTTATTTTAGCTAAACTTAATGATAAACAACTCACTAGTTAAACAACAGAAAAGATTTTGATTACCTTCTTTCTTAGAGGAAGGCCCTCTAATTGTGGGTTATGCCCTAGCACCCTGCATATATCGACTTCCTTAATCAGAATGGATCATTATTATAGAATTTAGGTAAATATCTTATATTACAAACAGTGAAAGCTCTTAGAAAAAAAATCTGGCAGTGTTAATGAAATATAAATTAGTTGTATATAGAAATAGACATTTGTCATTTGTGCTTACCCAAAACTTTAAAAATATTTTTATTCACATTTTGATAGTTCATTACATTCTCACATTTTTAATTAC
>PVJI01028633.1:0-16273 GCA_004026765.1 Micronycteris hirsuta
AGTAAAACCTGGTTACAGAGAATAGATCAGTGAGATTGTCTCAGAAATGCAGATCCCCCCATCTGCATTCCTAGATAACACTTTAGTGAGAAGTTTACAATTAACTGTCTTCCTGCCAGACATCATGACTGCAAATCAAGCAAGCACACTTAAGCTATTTGACCAAAGCTGTAGGGTACAAAGAGTTATTTACAGATTGTAATCTCACTAACATTTGGCCAGGAGTCACAGCTTGCTCTCTAGGCCTGTTTCTATTTTACTACTTACTACATTTTTTAACAGGACTTAAAATATTCTAAGGTTATAATATCCCTGTTACAATTATATTGTGTGTTCTTTGAGACCAGGGACTATGCAATGTCTTATATATTCTTCACACTTCTAGTGCAGTCATGAGACTGAAAACTTTAAAATGGACATAACCTTCCTTATCTTGTAGAATTTTTCTCCTTGAATAAGTAAAACAGCTTAGTGCCTGGAAGTTCAGTGAATCAAGTTACTGTTGTTATTATTATTTACCAAAATTATTAGTGGACTAACGAGATGACAAGGATTGGCCCTCTTCACTAAGTTATCCTTCTTAAAGATCTTAATAGAATAGCAGGAATTAGAGAGACACACAATGAGGGTAATAATAAAGCATCAGCTCCACTAACAACATCTTCCTATTTCCCCTCCTCCCCGGTGTTTTAAGTCCTGGGGCTCTCTCAGCTTTTAACAAATTTGGGGATTAAAAGCCCTTGGTTTGTCTCCTCCCAAAGAGAGTCTCCTTTTTCTCCCTCATTTGAATGACTGCAGCAATTGGGCCTTCTTACATTATTTCTTAATGAAGACAGTGTTTTCTAGTGAATGAAGCTTCTCCTAAAGCAGAACTGTAATTACCCCTCTGCTGCTTTTCCTGCACTCCTCATGGGGACAAAGTGAGAATTCAACAATCACTTTCTTTCACTTAGCATAATGCTCTCCAGTTCCATCCATACTGTTGCAAAGGGTAGGAGCTCCTTCTTTCTTTCTGCTGCATATTATTCCATTGTGTAAATAAGATAAGTGGTGAAGGAAAAATACCTTATGATCTCACCTTTAACTGGAACCTAACCAACAAAACAAACAAGCAAGCAAAATATAACCAGAGACATTGAAATTAAGAACAATCTGACAGTAACCAGAGGGGAGGTGGGAAGGGATAATGGGAGAAATGGGGGGAGGGTTTTCAGGAAAAACTATAAAGGACACATGGACAAAAACAAGGGGGGTGGAAACAGGGGAGGGAGGTGGGGATGGCTGTGGTGGGGGGTAAATGTGGACAACTGTAATTGAACAACAATAAAACAATTTATAAAATAAAAAATAAAAATAAAACAATTGCTTTCTGTTCCAGAGACGTTCCCTAGAAACCATGTTTGCTGAGTTGTTTTACCTCTGTGTGCCTGAGACTTGGGTGTGGACCAAAAGAATTTTGCAACGAAAAGCAAAATATAGGGTCCGGCAGAAGTAGGGCCTGCTTGAATGTGGTTGGTAGAGTAATAATATGGGCGTAATAATTTATAGTTTTGATTTGGACATTTCACCTAAAATGTCATATGGCGTGCTTGAGTGTGATATTGTTATGTTACAGAATTACATGCTTATGATTTTGTAGTAAAAAAGGGGCATTATTTGTGCTGGACCTTCTGTTTAGTACAGGCATGCCTGAAAGTCACTTAAGTTACACTTTAACTCAATTCTCACAGAGAATGGGATAATGCAGTTTTGTGAGCCTTGTCGTTTATTCTGGAATCTGCATGTTTAAGCACTTAGATAAAACTATCTAAGTTGACTATCTATGTAAAGGAGATGTACATAAAAAAGAGAGGTAGAAAGACTGTACAGACTGTTTTGTTTAAAAAAAAAAGACTATGAAGAAATAATGAAAAATTCTGGGAAGAGAATGCTTTCTCTTCCATTACCCTTTCTCATTTTATTGTAACTGTGCTCACATTTCACAAAGAATTTTGGGAAATGTGTTTGCCATGTAGGTGTCGTACCTTTCACAAAGCATGTATTCCTTTGTCTGGTATTTTGATACCATGGCAACAGTGTGTCCTTCTGTAGTCTAGACGCTCACAGGAGAATGCATTTCTCTTTTGATATAGTGAAATTCTGTTTGGGGACTCGTCCAGTCTCAAGGAAAGCGATTCTTGCTTCACCCAGACGGTCTCCGTGTTGTAGCAGAACACTCAGCTGTTGAATACTGCCCCATTTCTCTCTGCAGCGTAAGACTGGGGAGTAGAGCCATTTTCAACTAACTCTTCCCTGGAGGCAGTATCTGTAAATGGAAAGGAGAAAGAAGGAAGACGCACTGAGCTCTAATGGAAAGGTTTCCCCTTACAAAACTTAGAATGGGGACTGAGGCATATAATGATTCAGCTGAGGCTAATAACCCGAAGCACTGAGGCCTTTTGGAGCTGGAGTCCCTTTGGAATAAATAAGTCTGCTCCTGCCCTTCCACAATGTCACCTCTTGAGTGATTTCTGTTTGTTCCTTTGGCACGGCGTCAAGTTTAATGCACAGTCAGTAAAACTCCTTAGAAGGCATGATGTCGGGACCTATAGACATTCGGGGTGTGCGCTGTTTCTGATGGAATAATACTCTCCAAGACTTGCTTATTGAAATATTTTTAAATGTTCATTTTCTGCTTTATAGAGAGTCTGGTAAACATTTTCCAGGTTAAGATCTGGTAGAACATCATTGTAAACATTCCTTCTCATCACGTAGGAGCTCCGAAGGCAGTGTTTCAAAGGTTGTTGCAACTCACAAATTCCTTGTGTGGCTGTCTTTCCCAGCAACTTCAAGAGCTAAGACCTACTCGATCCCTGTATACTTAGCCCACAGCCAGCTCCACCGTCAGTACTAGTCCCTCCGATAATCAGGTGGGAGCTTACAGCCAGCATTAAGGCAAAATCTTTGTTAATGTCGCTGTGATTTGTTTTTTCCATGTCCAGTGTTCCATCCTGTAGCCCAGAGTTCTAATCAAGCTATTCAGTTGTAAGAAGAATGATCTCCTTCAAACACCCCAAATTGTAAAAGTACGTGAATTACTCCCAAAATAGCAGTCATCAGAAACCACAGCAATTTCAGGGGCCAGCTTACCTCCTTGAGGGGCCACTTGCTTTGGTTTCTAAGAGTATCTCTGCTTCTCACTGTGAACCAACTTAGCTCTCTTCTCTCTACTGACTAGTGTCCTGTACTTAGATTTTCTGCTTCCTTATAATTTCTCTCTGCAAATGGCTTGCCTTTATCCTAACTTTACTCTTGGTGTCTTTTCTGTTTCTGACTCCACCACCAGCTAAAGACTTTTCTAACAATTTCATTGCATACATTTCTGATAAAAGCTCCACTTACACTTTTTGTACCAGGCTTCGTGTTTCTAAGCAGTTGATGAATTTCCATCCTCGAGTTAGGTGTCCATCCTTGAGTCAATCAATCATGGTCGGGGGGTAGAGCTCAAGTCTGTGGCCACCCATGTCCATCCAGTCCCTCTCTGTCATTTGGCATGGATGTGGGCGCCCAGTTCCCTTGGAAGGACCAATACATAGTTAGCAACCTGAAGCACAGTAAATCATTCAATGCGGTCTTGAAATGCCCTTGTTGTGAGTCTGGCCTCTTGAGTGTTAGTTTCCTCATCTGTATGCAGGGTAGTGACAATATCTCAGGGCTCCTTTGAGAATTACGGATAGAAACGGGTGTCATGATGTTTTCCATTTTTAAGCCAGGGCAGTATGATTAGTTATTTAGTAGTATAATTAGTAATAACAGTTGTATAATTTTGGCAGGAATAGTTGTAGTCATAACTATAGTGTTCTGGAAGTAATAATTGTGGTATTGGTAATAAGAAATAGGAATAGCTGAAATAGGTGAAAAGTATTTAGTTAGCAGTGGAATTCTGGCCAGAAGGAAAATCTGTGTCTTCTTTAGCCTTTGCTGACTCTCTGTCTCAAAGAACTGAGTAGAAGTCTAATTTTTGAGAAGCAGCTCTGCAAGAAACAAAAATAAAATTAGTGAAATTAAGAGGGACAGATAATTGATTTGTGAGTCAGGGCATGGTCTGGCTTCAGGCTGGCTGGGCGTTGAGGATGAAACAATATCATTAGAATTCTGTAGAGACCTTCCGTCTCTCGGCTGCATTTCCCTGTAAGTGGATTTTATTCTCAAGCAGATCTTCCTGATATAGTGGGACCGACGACTATTGACATAAATCTAGTTTTATTATGTCTTTTGAGCTAGCAATCCTAGAGGAAAGGGCATGTCTTTTACCCACCAAGCTGGCAAACACCCAATGGAAAACTTGTGGGTGGATGCGGGAGCCACCTACGGGATATCAGTTACTGTGGCCAGGTGGAGGGGTGCGGTTAGGTACTCTGGCCTCATCTAGGTCCCTCTCCAGGTTGGAAAGTGGGTTGGGAGAGGCTTGGTCCCACGTTAATCACATGGAGTTAAAATGGAAGTGAGTTAGATTCTCAATAGCAACAGAAGAATAGGAGCAGAAAAGAAACAAATGTCTACTCCACAGTCCTTACAAGTTGATTGTTAGTTGTTGGTTGTAAGGCTTAATGAAATGATCAATTAAAAACACTGAGTAAAGTGGCTGGCTCATAAATAGTATGTAAATAATAATTATCTCTCCCCTGTTTTTCCTATTACATCTTCCATTCTTATGTGGTGTTTGGCCTCAATCCCACTTTTTAAAAATCTGTTTTTCCTGGTATAAATTAGATGACGACTTGGCATTGATTTCAAATATCAGATAATTGTGGGTTGAATTCTGAAAGGCTCCTCTTTCAACCCTAGAACTCTGGGACTTGAAGCTTTGCTGTTCATGGCTGACACGTTCATGCATCTAGGGTACATAGCCCTAAATCTCAAAGTCACCTCCAGCTTCTCTTTCTCACTTGCTTCTGCCCCTCTATCAAATGACTTCTCAGATTTTCTTGTTTTTATCCCTGTCCTATACATTTTATGTATTCCTCCCACACATTCCCATGGCAAACACCCAAGTTCGGGCCCTCATTTTTTTTTTAATTGAGGTAAAATTCGCTTACCTTAAAATTAACTATCTCCAGGTGTACAATTCAGTGGCGTTCAGCTGTGCAGCTATCATCTCTTATCCACGTTAAAAACTTTTCCATCACCCCCAAAAGGAAACTCCGTTCCCATTAGCAGTCACTCCCCATTCCTTCCTCCCCCAGCCTCAGGAAACTACTATTCTGCCTTCTGTCTCTACGGGTTTATTTATTCTGGATATTTCGTACACATGGAATCATACAATCTATGATCTTTTGTATCTGGCTTCTTTCATGTGGCATAACGTTTTCAAGGTTCATTTATGCTGCAACATGTGAGTATTTAATTCCTTTTTATGTCTGAGTTCTATGGCTGCACGATGTTTCGTTTATCCGTCCACCGATCGATGGACATGGGTAAGTCTCTGATTGATTATACTCTAACTTTGACGACAGCTAGAGTCTCCCGCTGGGCTGCTGCATTGCTCAGCGACAGAAAGCAGCAGTCACTTCGCATGCTGTGTGAATAGTACCCCCTAGAGCTGCACAGCACAGGGATTCTTCTCTGAACCAGAGCGTTATCTCACATGCATACTGATAATGTGAGCCCTCTATTTCCCTAAAAAGCCCATCTTTGATCATGTTATCCTGTACTTGAAGTCCTTTGATGATCTCCTTTTATATATACATATTATATAATAATAATAGATACAGTATATTAAATCTAGATATGTGCCAGGCATTTTCAATAATTTTACATGAGTTATGTCACTTAATTTGTACAACAATGTGTGAGTATTCTCCCTCCCATTCTTTAAATGAGGAAACTGAGTCATAGCGGAAGGACTTATCCAAAGTCACACAGCAGGAAAGTGTTGGAACCAGGGGAGCAATCCTGTGGTAGACAGACTCTTAGGTCGTCCCTAACGATCCCCACCTGCTGGAGTTCATGCCTTTGCATGAAGTTCTCTCCACGTGTGCTCCCTGGACCTGTGACTTGCTTTTAAGCAACAGAATATGGCTAAAGGTGATGGGATGTCTCTTCTGTGATTACCTTATGTTGTGTAAGTCTTCGCTTAGGAGATGCCCTTGCTGGATAGTGAAATAACTGGGCACATTGAAGAGGCACACGTGACAAAGATCTTTACACAGCCCCTAGGACTGAAGGGTGTTCTCTTTACAAAGCCCCTAGGAGTGATGCCAGAAAAAAAAGCAGGGACTCTCAGATATGCAGCCACCAAGAAATGAATTCTGCCCAAAATGCAGATGGATGTAGAAGCAGATTCACCCTCTGCCAAGCCTCCAGTTGAACACGCAGCCTGGTGGACAGCTCTGTGACTATAGTTCTGTGTGGCCCTGCAGGGGACCCTGCTCAGGCTTGTCCAGACTCCAGACCCATAGGAACTTGTGAAATAAATGTGTGTTTTTATGCCCCGAATGTCGTGGTAATTTATTACAGAGCAATAGAAACTGAATACAGACTTTTGTACCTGGAAGCGGGGTGCTGCTGTAACAAATACCTAAAAATGTGTTTGTAGCTTTGGAAATGGGTGGTGGGCAGAGGCTGGAAGGATGTTGAGGCTTCTGATGGAAAAAGACAAAAGTGTTTTGAACAGGCTGTTGGTAGAACTCTGGACCTGAAGCATGCTGCTGGCGATGACTCGGAAGGAAGTGAGGAACATGTTTTTGTCAGCTGGAGAGAGAAGCGTACTTGTTATGTAGTGGCAGAAAACAACAGAACTGTCTCCTTCACTTATGCACAAGCAGAATCTGTAAGTGATAAACCTGGCTCTATAGCTATGACCCTTGCAGTATTATCTTGAACTATTAGCCTAAGTTTTCCGCAGCGAGGTTCTATCTACCATCCCAGTGTGTTCTAGACACATGTGCACAAAACTTTAGTTTTCCAAATTCCATCTGCATGTTCCTGCCTCTGCACTTCAGTATAATGGTTTCTTAACATTTATTTACCCAACTACAGTGTTTTTCCCTTACCACATGTCTCCCCATTCTTCAAAACCCAACTCAGCAAGCTCCTTCATGACTTGAGTGCTTGGCTGCAATTATTCTCTACATCTTCTGTGTATTCTGTTTCTCAACACCTCTGCTGGGGTCAGAGTTCTGCGCTTATGTGTTGACTATGCCTACAAGATCATAACCTTCTTTTGTGTATGTGCCCTTCTTTTTGTTTCTGTTTCATTTTTTTCTATTACCATTTAACCCCCATAGTCTCTTCTACCTCCACCCACACACCGGCCCCATGCAACACCCTTCTTAAAAATGTTTTTAAATCATTTTGTTAAAGTATAATTGGCATATGGACATTTCAAGTGTACAATTTGACAAGTTTTGACGTATGTGTACAGACATGAAATCAACACAATAATGAAGATAATGAACATATTCGTCACCCCCAAGTGTTTCCTTGTGCCCTTTGTAATGGCAGGCTCCACCTTCCTCCCATGCTTTCTTCCTCAGGCAATCAGTAAGCAACTACTTGTCACTAGCGATTAGTTTGAGTTTTCCAGAATTTTGTAAAAAAATGCAATACAGTATGCACTCTTCACTCTGGCTTTTCCCCTCAGCATGATTATGTTGGGATTTATCCATGTGGTTGTATGTACCAATAGCTAATTGTTTTTATTGCTGAGTGGTATTCCATGATCTGGATATGCTACTGTTCATGCATTTAAGTGTCGAGGGATAAGTGGGCTTGTTTCGGGGATGGGAGGGTTGTTTCTAGTTTTAGGCTACTACAAATAGAGCTGCTCTGAGGTTTTATGTACGTGACTTTGTAGAGATATTTGTTTTCATTTCTCGGGGGTAAATTGTTAGGAATGGAATGTCTAGATTATATGATAGGTGTATGTTAATTTTTTCATTTTTAATGGTTTGTTTTATTGTTTATCCCCCCATACCCTCTTTCACCTCCACCTACCCCCTTTCCCGTAAGTTGTACTATTTTCCAAGTTGATTTTACCTTTTGTACATTTCTGCCATCCGTGTGTAAGAACTGCGTTTCCTCCATATCCTCACCAATACTTACTACGCTCAGCCTTCAATCTCAGCCATTCTAACAGCTGTGTAATAGAATCTCATTGTGGTCTTAATTATCCCCCCAAACTAACGAAGCTGAACATCTTAATGTGCTTATTTTTCATTCATCTATCTCCTTTAGTAAAATGTCTACTTAATTTTTTTGCCCACTTTTAAAAGTGGACTGTTTGTTTTATTATTAAATTTTGAATGGACTTTATATATCCTGGGTACACAGCATATATCAGATATGTGCTTTGAAAATATTTTCTTTCAGCCAGTGGTTTGCCTATTAATCTTCATAATGGTGTCTTTTCAAAAGCAGGATTGTTTCTTTTTTAATTTTAAACTGTCTTTCATAGCCTTATGGCCACTGTCCAAAAATTCATTGCTTCATATATTTTTTTGGCCTATTTGGTGGTTTCCAGCAAGAAAGTGAATCCACCCTGTGTAACTCCATCTTGGTTAGAAGTAGAAGTTCTCAATCATAAGATTGCTGGGGGTAGAGAATGGGTCTTTTATTATCTAGTTCTCTCCCATATGTAGTAAATTATCTTGTATATGATAATTATCCAAAATAAATGTTAGTTGAGTACTTAGAATTTTCTTATAAAGTGAACACTAAAATAAATCTCCTGTCTCCATTTCTTTTTGTATCCATAGCGGCTTTCTCTTGAAAGTAGAGTGCGGTGAAATGAAAATTCAGTTTAGTTCAAAGCTCAGAGTAACTGGACTTTAGTTAACTGAGGCTTTGGTGATTACCCTCAAGGCAGACTTTTATAGTTACAAAGCATTTTGTTTTTTTTGTTTTATAATTAATGGATGAATATTATTGTTTTACTGCATAAATATTAATGACAAACTTAGCCTTCATAGAAGCTTGTATTGCTGGTAATAAACCTGGCTCTTAAATAAGTCTGGGTACTTTTTCTTTTGTCAATAGTTTTCTGTTTCTAATTTATTAACTCTTTGGTATGAGAAATCCAAGAAGAGTTTTAAACTTTTTACTTTGTAAAATATGTAAAGGTTCCACCACACGGACCTATATCCTGAACTGAATTAGTTCATTGTCATGGCGAACATGTTTAAGGTCCTAAAGAGCATGTCCAAACCAATCACGTATTTTTATTATTGGGATTAAGAATAGAAGCTTTATCTCTGATTTTTACATTTTGATTTACAATTCATTATAATGGCATTTAAAGAGTAAGGTTTTGCTCTTTGATATTTCAGAATTTTTAAGCATTTTTAAATATTTTCCCAATTCATTTTTACAGATCTCTATCTTCTATTAGTTTGTTTATCCCATAATTCTTATTTAAACCTGAAGAGTACATTCTAAATATGATGATGGTGGTGGTGATGGTGATGATGATGATGATTAATGGGGTTATGGTAGGAGATCTCACCTCTCATTGAATTTTAATTTTTATAGTTTATTTTGGAGGAAATGAAATAGAGCATGGGGTGGACTTAAATGGTATTGATTAACTACCAGAAGTTCAAAAACATACATGAAATTAAATTGTGATAGTCAAAGGAAGCTAGCAAATTGCTTGGCATTTTCTTTTGTGTGTGAATTAATATTTACTTTTTAAATAGTACATTAACTCTGAGTCAAACATGCTACTAGATGTTGAGTCAACAGTGTTAGAAAAACCCTTTACCTTTGCCTTTTAAGGCTTCCAGTCCAGTTTAGGTGTAGTTAACTGTGGATTAAAAGTGTGTTTCAGCCCTGGCTGGGTCGTTCTGTTGGTTAGAGCATCGTCCTGTACACCAAAAAATAGATGGTGGTGGGTTTGATTCTTGGTCAGGGCACGTAACTAGGTTGCAGGTTCGGTCCCCAGGCTGGGTGTGTATGGAAGGCAACAGATCGATATCTCTCTCTCTCCCTCAAATCAGTGAACAAATCTTTGGGTGAAGATTAAAAAATAAATACAGAAAGGGAATCCATTTAACTTGTATTCCAATGATCTAAATACCTTGGAACGTCAGAGCAGCAGTTTAAATGTCTTAATTTTTATTTTATTTTTGGAAGAAAGTTCAGATGGAAACATCCATGAGACATGAGACATGCCTTCACAAAATCTGTACAATTATGTGATAAGTGGTTACATAATGATACGAAAAAAGTTTTTGATCATTATGGTGATCACTTAAGATGCCAGAATTGGTCAAAGGCCAAAAAAATTATATGCATTAAACTTTGTGTTTCTTTGTGTACTTATTCAGTAAAGTAAAATGTAATCTGTGAAAACTGAAAGAAAAGACCAACGTTGTTTGCATTACTAAAATCAAACTGGAAAATATGCAGATGTTCCTTTTAAGGAATTGATTAAATAAGTTATAGTACTGCTATTCAGTGAAATAATCCACAAGCATTAAAAGACTGTTGCAAGCCTATAAATGTTGACTTTAAAGAAGTTAAAAATATTTTAAATGAAAAAGACCAATCATAAAATTTATGCAAACATGTTTCTTTTTGGGCATTTTATGCAAATGCCTGGACAGTGGCTACTTTTAGTGGGATTGAGAGCGGAAGCGGGGAGAATGGGCTGCGTTTACCTCGTGCCACGCTCTGCAGTCCGATTATTTTTACAACAAGCACATATTAGTTTTGTAATAACAATTTAAAAACTCCATTATCCTCTAAGAAAAAAAACATGCAAGTTCCTTTGACATTTTCTGCATTCTAAGACAAAGTATAGAACAAAGCGGAGAAATCTCTTTAATACTCTGCCCAAGTGTTTTACAGATTTTATTGGAGACAGAAACAACATAAATATTTACCAGCAAAACTCTTATACTCATATTATGGAGAAACAGACTATCCAATATGTGACTCATGTGGGGTTGTCCAAAGCGTAAAGTAAAAATGCAGGCCTCCTGTGTAACCCACAAAGAAATGAAAGCCACGGGACTGTATCTTTATTGTGATTTTGGACAAGTGGCGCTATTGTGGGAAATCAGAGACTATGCTACAGCTATAGTTTAATTTCATTTCTTTAAAGTAGTAATAAAGTTCACTGAGAAACCTGGTAGATGGTTTTAAGTTTCAATCTCATATTGAATTTTACTGATATATTAATGTAGACATAAGATTCATTTAAAATGAGAAAACAACTTTTCCTGTTTATATGGTAATTCTGCTTATAATTAGTGAGGCAGAGTTTATGAATATCCACTTTCTTCAATTAAAAATTGCTCTGGATTTGAGTATGGCTAATTAAAACTTTGGAAGTTATCTTTTAAATGAAGTATATTGGTGTAACATTGGTTTATATTTTATAAATTTCAGGTGGTAACTGTATCACACCACATCTGCACATGGCATTGTGCGCTCACCTCCCAAAGTCTAGTCTCCTTCTATCACCATGCAGTTGACCCCTTTTAGCCTCTTCGTCCTTCCCCCTCCCCTCTTCCCCACTGGTAATTATCATTCTGTTGTTTTATTTGTGATGCTTTTTGCTTCATATCCCACATATGAGTGAAACCCTATGGTTCTTGTCCTTTTTTGTCTGACTTATTTCACTTGGCATGATACTCTCAGGATGTACCCGTGTTGTCACGAAGGGCGGTGTTTCGCCTTTTCTTATGGCTGAGTAGGAGTCCTTATATAGGGTGGGGCAAAAGTAGGGCTTCAGCTGTTCGTATGGAGCATATTGTCATAATCAATAAAGAGCACAAAAATAAACCCTGTGCTTCATGTACTCACAACAGCAAACCCACTTTTGCCCACCCCGTATATGGGCCATAGCTTTATCGTTGAAGGGCATTTAGGTGGTTTCCATGTCTTTTCTATTGTAAATAATGCAGCAGTGAACACTGGAGTACATGTATCTTTATGAATAATTGTTTTCCAATTTTTCAGATAAATACCCAGAAGGGGGATTTATATGGTAGCTCTCTTCTGAAATTTTTGAGGAAACTCCATACTGTTTTCCACAGTAGTTGCACCAATGTACTTTCCAAGCAATAGTGAATCGAGGGATCCTTTTTCTCCACATACTCGCTGATACGTGTTCTTTCTTGTCTTACTGATAACAGCCTTTTAACAGGTGAGTGTTGGCATTCCATTGTGGTTTTGATTTGCATTTCTCTTATAACTGGAGATACTGAGCATCTGCAAGCTGCTCTGAAGGAAATTTGACTCAATGCTCTTAATGTCTACACAGCCCCTCCCATGATTCTCAGTTTACCGCAATGCTGAAGGGATTTAGTTTTCTCAGATTTCATGGGAACATATGAAGTTTCCTTTCAAGGATCAAAGAAAAAGATCATAGCTGATGACTTTACAAAGTTCTGATTGCATTTGCTTTTTGGTGAATCCATTCATTTATTTTAACAATATGAAAAAATGAATCACATTGCTTATTGGCTGTATTTACTTACCTTCTTTCTGGAAATTCACCTAGGTTTGAGATACAAAGAAAGCATGAACTGATCCTGCTGTTTAACCATCATCTCCTACTACTCCCCTAAGCATACCTCTTCTCCGGCACCAGCTGCCTTGAGACGTACACAGTCTAACAGAGATACTCCATGGGCTAGGGAAATGCCGTGTGCCTGAGTCTGAATAATAACTACCATTTATGTGGCTTCCTCTGTGTACTGGGCTCTCTTTACATTACTTTATTTCCACCTCATAGCTACTTTAGGTAGGTGTCATTATACAGTTTTACAGAGGAAGAAAGTAAGATTCAGATTTGAGTTTCTTGTTCAAAAAATAGTGGTAAGTAAATTAAAATTTTCTCCCAGTTCTGATGATTCCACACTCAAGTCTTCCCCTCTGTCCTGGTGCCTGCAGAATCATTAGGTCCTATTTAAAGCACCGCTTGCCCTCTGTATTCAACTTTTGAGTATCAAGGGGATACCAACTAACATCTGCAGGGGTTTTAAACAAATCACATGGCCTCTGCCATCATAACCTGGAATGGCCTCTGGCAGACAAATGCCACATCTCCATCAATCCAAATTCAACATAAACACAACTGGAGGCGGTTTACAATGTAGACCCTGCTAGGCTGTCTAAGTGGTGGCGCTTATTTTCACCTGCACTGATGGTTGTCTTTAAATCAAGAATGTGTTCTTGGACTGTAAATCAAATGTTGGATGTTAAATTTTACTGATCTACCAAGTTAGAAGTCAAGAAGGACAAACATCACTTAAAAAAGTTATAAATTCAAGTCAAGGAACATGTATAAAGGACCCAAGGGCAAAGACAATGTGGGAGGTGGGGGTATAGAGGGCAGGGGAGAGTAATGGGGGGAAAATGGGACAACAATAAAAAATCTTTTTAAATGTTGTAAATTTTCTACTACTACAAGATTCTCCATGAACACTGGACTTAAATTTCCTCTCTGTTCTAGAGACAAATCTAAATTTGCATTGTATGATGAGAACATTTAAGTCCACGGATTCTGTTATCCTGAAAGAAGTTTCAAACATTCACCTGACACTTGATTACATGAACAGATGAATTCTCTTTTATTGCTTAAGCTAATTCAAAATAAACATTGACAAAACAACGACATCCTTTCATTATAAAAACTCTCCACAAATTATATAGAAGGAACATGCCTCAACACAATGAAGGCCATATATTACAAGCCCACAGCTAACATCATACTCAGTGGTGAAAGTTGAAAACTTTTCCTTGATCATCAAAAATAAGACAAGGATGCCCACTCTGAGCACTCCTCTTCAACATAGAAGCCCTAGTCAGAGAAATCAGGAAATAAAAAGAAATAAGAGGCAAAATGTTATTCAAATCAGGCAGGAGAAAGTAAAATTGTCTCCATTTATATCTATTACCTTATATATAGGAAATCCTAAAGACTCCATACACATATCAGACACACAGAGTTACAATTAATCAACAATTTCAGTAAAGTTGTAGCACACAAAATTCACATACAAAATCAGTTGTGTTTCTATACTTTAACAACAAAATATCTGAATAATAAATAAATAAAACAGTACCATTGACAGTAGCATCAAAACAATAAAACATTAGGAATAAATTTAACCAAGGACATCAAAGATCTGTATACTGAAAACTATAAGACTTTGATAAAGAAATTGAAGAAAACATACATAACTGGAAGGATATTATGTGTTCATGGATCAGAAGAATGAATATTGTTAAAATGTCCATACTAACCAAAGTCATCTATAGATTCAATGCAAGCTCTAGCAAAATTTCAGTAGCATTTTTATGGCAATAGAAATAACAATCCTAAAATTAGTATGGAGCCACAATAGACCCTGAGTTGCTAAAGCAACCCTGAGCAAAAGGCAAACTTGAAAAAGAACAAAGATGGAGGTATCATGCTTCCTGGTTTCAAACTATGTTACAAAGCTATAGTAATCAAAACAGTATGGTACTGGTGTAAAAACAGACATGGCCCAATTGTATAGAATGGAGAACCTAGAAATAAGCCCTCACCTTTATGGACAACCAATATTTGAAAAGGGAGCCACGGGACTTAGTGGGAAAAGGATAGTATCTTCAATAAATGGTGTAGGGAACGCCAGATAATCACATGCAAAATAATAAAATTGGACCCTTGTCTCACACCACTTTAAAAAGTTAACTCAAAATGGACTAAAGACTTAAAAAAATATGAGACCTGAAACTATAAAATTCTAGAAAAAATAGTAGAAATATTTTTCACATTGGTCTTGGCAATAATTTTTTCTGGATAAGGTACCAAAAGCACAAGCAACAAAAGCAAAAATAAACAACTTACTAGCAAACAACAGACGAGCAATCACACAATTTGTTTTAAAAATGGTGAAACAATTTGAATGGACATTTTCTAAAGAAGACATACAAATGGCCATACAAAGAAGACATACAAGCAGGTACATGAAAAGATATTCAGCATCACTAATCATTAGGAGACCACAAATCCAGATCATGATGAAATATCACCTCACACCTGTTAGGATGGCAATTATCACAAAGACCAGACATGACAAGTGTTGGCAAGGCTATGGAGAAAAGGGGACCCTCATGCACTGTTGGTGGTGATGTAGACTAGCTCAGCCACTATGGAAAATGGTACAGAGTTTCCTCAAAAAAATTGAAAATAGAACTACCATTTGATCCAACAATTCCACTTCTAGGTATATATCTGAAGAAAATGAAATCACTGTCTCTAAGAGATAGTGTACCCTGTTTTTATTTACGGCATTAATTACAAGAGCCAAGAAATGAAAACAATCAAAGTGTCCACTGACAGATGAATGGATAAAATGTGATATATTACACATGTATATATAATTTAGTGCATAATTATGTATTATATATTTATATATAAATTATAATTATGCATTGTATATAATTTATATACAAATGCATTACATAATATATAATATATACTATATAATGTATATAATTTATATTATATTTATTTATATAGATATATATTTATATATATTTATAAAATGATAGGATCTACAGTAGAAGGAATGGACAGGATCTATATTTATACACATTATATTTATAGAGCACTTTATATAATACATAATTATATACGTATATAATTTATACTTCTTGATCTTTATAGCACATGTTTAATCTCTTCATGTATTATTATCTATTCTTTAATTTTTGTGTATCTTGCTATGTGCATTTATTAAATGGTAGTTGTTTACTGTCTTCTCTTTTTTGCACTAAATGATTAAAGCAAAGGGCGCTTATTAAAGGGCACTTGGTAGCCCTCCCCCGGAGGGACAGGGGACTAGGCTGGGATGCTGTCCAACCAGGAGACTGACCAGCCACACATTGTCAGTGTCCCAGCAGCAGCCGATTGCTGCTGTGGCCCATGCCCAGTACTTAGCGCACTGAAGACCACACACTGGAAACTGCTCCAGTGGCCCAGAGCCCAGGACCCCTGTCCTTGCGCTTGCCATAGATCAGGCTCTGCATATGTGGTTCCCATTATTGGCTTCCTTCCAGAAGTCACAGGCGAGTGGCTTTTCCTAGGATTGTTGCCATAGGCAGAACTCTGGCTACGGAGCAGGCTGAGAAACGACGCTGCATTCCCAGACAACTAGAAAAGCTGGAAGGCAGTTGCAGTGGGTATTGAACTTGCCCATCTATAGTATCCATCACAGTGTAACAGAGTGTTTGGTGACGATTCTCACTTTCTCTGTGACTATATTTGTCTAATGAATAGAGTTTGTACACC
>PVJI01028634.1:0-16306 GCA_004026765.1 Micronycteris hirsuta
GCTATCGTATCTTCTACAACAGAATACAGTGGTGACAGGACTGTCAGCACCGTGTCCTTCATAGTTATGGGGGCCCTGGAGCCGAGAACACCAGTGGGTGATGCACTGTCATGGGGGGACCTGCTGCTGACACTGTTATGGGGGACCTGCTGCTGACACCGTTATGGGGGGACCTGCTGCTGACACTGTTATGGGGGACCTGCTGCTGACAGTTATGGGGGACCTGCTGCTGACACCGTTATGGGGGACCTGCTGCTGACACTGTTATGGGGGGACCTGCTGCTGACACTGTTATCACCAGGAGTACAGCATGAGGAATATAGTTAATAATATTGTAATAACTATGTATGGGGCCAGGTGGGTACCAGGCTTCTCAGGGTCATCACTTCATAAGTTACATAAACGTCTAATCACGATGTTGTGCACTTGAAACTAACATTATACATCAATGACAATTGATAAACAAAAAATTACTAAAAATCAAATGGAAAGCACATGTATCACTAAGAAAATGATACACATATAATTTAAACACTTTGTTTTTAACCTGAATAGTAGTGTGCTCCCATTGTTAATCCGAATTAGAACCAAGGCATTTTTAAGGCAATCCATTAACTGGAGTTCTGCAGAAATCTGTCAGTAACTTCTCATTCATGGAACCCAATTTAAGTTTCTTTTGATAAGCAATATGAATGCATAATTCTACCAGAGATTTAGTTTAGGTTCTTTATTCAAACCTTTACAGTTATATTGCCCATAACTACTCTGACAAAAAGAAAAAGTAGCAACTTATGTTTAAGATTTTCCCAAAGATTGGTATTCATAAAAACAACCATTTTATTTTAAACTCTCATTCCATCACTTTACGTTATCCAGTACAATATGTATTGGACAACAGGCATGAACAGGTGACAAAGGAAAAGAGCCTACACACAGAGCTGCTGCCACAGTCCCTGACCTTCCCGCGCCTGCCGCTCACTAGCACACGCAGCCATTCTGCCAGAACAGAAGGGGGCCCCCTCCACTTGTCCAAGAGCCCTTTTCCCCGGTTCTGCAGCCAATCTCCCAATGCCTCGGTGACCTCAATCTATTCTCTTCTGTTGCAGCAACATTTCCCATTTCCTATCTCTTTCCTGGAGCATTTAAACTTATGCTATTATTTTTTTTTAAGATTTTATTTATTTTTGGGGACAGGGAAGGGAAGGAGAAAGAGTGGGAGAGAAATGTCAATTTGTGGTTGCCTCTTGCACTCCCCACACTGGGGACCTGGCACACAGCCCAGGCATGTGCCCTGACTGGGAATCCAACTAGAGACCCTTTGGTTCGCAGCCTGTACTCAATCCACTGAGCTACAACAGCTGGGGCATATGCTATTAACTCTTATCAAGAAAACAATCATCCATAAGTCCGTGTCTTCCTCCAACTACCATCCTCCCCTTCACCCGTGGGTGTTTGGGGGGTTTTCTTTGTAACTTGCCCACACTTCCTGCTTTCACTTCCTCACCTCCAATGTGCTGCGTGTCTCACACCCTCCCCTAAAACTCTCATCGAAGTCCTCCATGACCTTCTGTTGTCTCCAGCATTTCTCTCCTGGAGATCGCCGTCACTGCATACCACTTCCTCCTTTGTCAAATCTGCCTCCCTCAGCTTCTGTGACCCCTCACTCCTGCCTCCTCTCTCCGCTCTGGCTATTCCAACGTTAGAATTCTTTCAGGCTTAGTCCTAGGCCTTGTTCTTTCTATGCCGCCCATTTTCTGGGATCTCAGCCCTCCTAGAGCTTCCCTACCATTCCATTACTTATGATTCCTATCTCTATGATTCCATCCTGCTCTTTCTGCTCAGCTCCAGAACTACATACCCGACAGCCTAGTGGTTACATCACCTGTATGTTCCAGACAGATCCTGATGTCAACTTGTCTGAAATGTAACTCATCTCTTTGCCTCTCCTCCCCAATTGGCTCTTCCTTCAGTCTCCCTTATTTTCCTTTATGGTACCAGGATTCACCCAGTTTACACACCAGAAACCTGTCCTAAGGCATCACTGACTCACACTCCCCTTATCCCATCCATCTATCCAGTCACATCATTCAGTCAGTAAATAGTCACCTGTCCACATCAATCCTTATAAGTTCCAGGTACCAATTCAGCAAATAAAAATACAGAATACTCTGGCTGGTGTAGCTCAGTGGATTGAGCTCGGGCTGGGAACCGAAGGGTCCCGTTTCGATTCCCAGTCAGGGCACATGCCAGGGTTACGGACCAGGTCCCCAGCGAGGGCCATGTGAGAGGCAACCATACATTGCTGTTTCTCTCCCTCTCTTTCTCCCTCCCTTCCCTTCTGTCTAAAAATAAATAAAATCTTAAAAAAAAATACAGAATACCCAGTTAAGGGTTCATTTTAGACAATTAATGAGTAATTTTTTATTATAAATATAACCCATGCACAATTTGGCACATATTTATAAAAAAATTATTTACCATTTATCTGAAATTCAAATTTAGGTGGTCATCCTACATTTCATCTGGCAAATTTATTATAGGCTTTCAATTTTAATTACTCATACCACTGCCTTAGTTTCAGGTACTAAAAAATTAAACAGAAGCCACAATTGCAGCGCTGATAACTTGCAACACAGCTACACTCAGTTTTTCACAGCTGAAGCTCATGTGTCTTGACAGGAACCCACGTGTCCCAAAAAGACTGCTTACTGCTCCAGAAGTATCTTAGCCCAGGCTGCCACAATAAAATGCCATAGGTTGGTGGCTTTAAAAGATGTGTTTTTCTTACCATTTTGAAGGCTGGAAAGTCCAAGACAGAATAGAGGCACCGGCATGGCCTGCTTCTGGCTGGGGGACCCACGGTGGGAAGGGAGAAAGAGCGTGTGAGCTCTGTGGGGTCTCTCCTTACACGGGCACTGAGTCCGCCCCACCCTCGTGGTCTCGTCTGAATCTAATTACCTCCTAAAGACTCCATCTTCAAACACCATCATGTTGGTGGTTAAGGCTTCCACATGTGAGTTTTGGGAGAACACATTTCAGTCCACCACACAAAAGTTTACCTAGTTTAAAAGTTGGACCAGTCCCTGCCCAAAGGGAACTTGCTAACTCACACCCAGAGACCACCCCATGACTAACCAGACACCTAATGTCCCTCATTGAGATACGCAGGGGACTCCCTCAAGGTGGCATGCTCCTTTGCTCAATAAGATTGATAAAATTTGATGTGGGGCTGCAATAATACCATTATCTCTCTGCTTCCTAATTGGTAATGTAGTCTCTCCTCTCTCCCTACTTTTCCCCTTCGATGTTGGGTTTTCAAGTATTAGCTGCACAGGAATCATGGGCTTGTTAAACCCAGAATGCTGGGTCCACCCTTGTGGCTCCTGATTCAATAGATCTGGGTCGGGCCTGAAGCTGCACTTCTCACGAGGTCCCAGGTGCTGCTGGTGCTTCGGTTCCAAAGATCAGGCTTCAAGAACCTCTGCTTGCAGACTCTCTTCAGTTGTCTGGGGTGGGGGCATTGGTGTTCTTTAAAGCTCCCAGGTGATTCTAACATGCAGCAGTGCTGAGAACTGTTCTAATGCACTTCCACACTGTAGCCAGTTTGCTCTTTTGAAAAGCACAAAGCTCAGAAAAGAGCTTATCAGCTGAAAACATGTAATGGCATCTCACTGCCCTCGGGGTTATATGCCACGTTGCCCCTTACCAAGCCTTGAAGGGCCTGTGTAACCCTTATGTCATTGTCTTATTGATAATTTACCCTGAGCTCACTCTAACGACCTCCAGCCCCATCCTCCAACCACGTGATTCTCACGCCCTTCATCTTCTACGCCCACACTTCGCCTAACGGTGGAGCTAATGAGGAGAGAAGGGTGAAACGGTCAACATCAGAATCAAAGCCTTCAAAGGACCAGAGGGAATTGAAAGAAAAGAAAGAAAAGGCAGAGTGGTGAGCAGACTTTCTGTCTACTGCAGACTTGACTCTATGTCAGTGGTAAGCTCCCCAGAGGTCTTAGCCACCCTGTAGGTCAAAACTGTCACTTGACTGGAAGTCACATTCTCCTGAAGTGTTGTGCTGAGCTGCTCCCCTGAAGACTCTTGTTATAGACCATGCCGTCTCCTGCTCCCACGATCAGGAACAGAGGATAATGCTAGCGTTACTGGATAAACCACAGATGTCTTAAAGATGTTTCTTTGAACTATTCCATCCAAACCAAATACTTTGCTCTGGTCTTTGCATAAACAACATTTGGATAAGCAAACATTTTATGCTTTAGTTACTTTTATCTGTGTAAGGAACACAGTAATCCACCACCTGTGCTGCCTACTTATAAAAAATAATGAATACAAGCAATGTGACAAGATTTCTCAATTACAAAGAACTTCTCTGCAACAAGTAAGCTATTGAAACTACTCGTGATTAATACCGGTGTAATGGCTACTTTTATGTGTCATCTTGACTGGCCCTGAGGCGCCCAGATTTAATGTTTCTGGGTGTGTCTCTGAAGGTGGCTCTGGATGAGATCAGTATTTGAATAGTGGACTCCATAAAGTGGATTGTCCCCCTCAGTGCAAGTGGAGTGAGGACCTGAATAAAACAAAAAGTGGAGGAAGGAAGAGTTTGTCTCTTTTTTCGGCCTCACTGTTTGAGCTGTATGTATCTTCTCTTATCCCTGGACTTGGATTTATATCACTGGCTCCCCTGGTTCTCAGACCTTTGGACTTGGACTGAATTATAGTACTGGCTTTCCTGGGTGTCCAGCCTGCAGACTTGGGTCTCCTTATCCCAACATCTATTATGAGGAATTCACTCATGAGATTATGGAGGATGAGAAGACCCAATATATGAGAGGATATATATCTATCCCCTTCCTTCTGTTTCTCTGAAGAACCTAAGAGAACAGGAATCTGCTTATTGAGGGTTTGGATTAAAAGAGGAAATAATAAGGTTCTTCTTTCTGCTTGGCTTTCCCGGGAACTTTCTCCGCATAGAGGAAATTTGGTTTAAAATCTATTGTGCCTTTGATGGAGTTAAATATAACACTGGAGGATTTATACAGAATTAGTTCTCATCTGGTTCTCTGAGGGGGGGGAGGTTAAAACCCCTGATTGAGTAATCCACTGGTAACACCATTATGTCTCACTTTGCTCCTTGCATGTTATAATTCCATTTCTCTGGTAGATGTTTCCATGTGTCCTGCAGTAGAACCACAGGCTCTGAAAAGGTCAGCCTTCTCCTCTTGGAGACCCAGAAGGGAACGATCCCATTTGCCTTCAATGCCTGGCTGTCTGGGCCTTGGATCTCTAGGTAAGCCACTCCTACAGGACTTTTCAGACCAGGGCAGCTGGCTCCCTACTTCGCTGCTCCCTTCCCTCTCTCACCTCAGTCTTTCCCTTGATGCAGTTTTTGCTCCTGGCCCCTCCTGCAGCCAGAACAGCCTCTCAAGGCAATCTTATCAAGTGCAGCGAGGAAGGATTCTGTGGCCCCAGCACAGGGACATAGTGTGCATTCAGGGCTTGCCCCTGTTCCTCCCAGGAGAGAGGCCTGTGGAGGTCATTTCCCCTGGCAGCCTCAGCCTGTCCTGCCCTGAAGGTCACACCTGGTCACCTAATCATATTCTCCTGAAGGCTGTTGGTCCTCTTTCTACTCCTGACTCAGGCTTTCTTGTCCCATCCTTGAGTATGAAACAAGTATTCAATACCTTATGTCTTCAGCATGGGCCCATCCACTCCACCCCCACCTCTGCAGATAGGGCTGGGTCGTCTGTCAAGTGCCACTTGACCTGAGCTCTTTTCTTCTGATGCCCGGGGTTCATGCAACCACTTGTGTACTCATCATAGTGGGTGTTATCAGCTAGCTGAGGCTTCCTCTTACTCAGGTAAGTTTGTTAGCATCTAACACGACTAGGACTACTAGGACAGTTACTGCAATATAAATTACATGATGGATGTGTGTGTGAATTCATGTTCATCTATACCCTTCGGGGGTTCTTGGGAAGCCACACTTCCGGACTGGTAAATGAGCATTCTCAGGTGTCCTGTGAATCTGTGAACCAGTGTCCTCACAGACAGGGCAGCATTTCAAGTCTTCATCTAAATTTGGAGCAGAGAATTTCCTAGTGACCAAGGGGTTGTGAGACACAGCATTCCTTGGTAGAGGATTGTTCCTACAGTTATTTAGAAATGGCAACTTAGCCTGTCATATAAAACAAAATCATATTAAGGTAAAATGTACTAAGTCTTTCTAGGTGGGTGTTTCTAGACCTTTTTGTATCACAGGCTTCAAAGAATGAGTATGAATGCATGACCACAAACAAGGTTACCCTCACAGGGAAAGAACTGCTTCCCTAAATGATTGCTTGGGGGAGGTGAAAGAGAATTTTAGAATATTTATGAAACATGGACATATTCTAAGGAATCCTAGTGGGGTTTTTTAATTAATTTTTTTTTCTTTTATTGATTCCAGAGGGAGAGAATGGGAGGGAGAAGGAAAGGGAAAGAAATGCCGATAGGCTGCCTCTTGGCATGTGTCCCAACGGAGGACAGAACCTGCAACCCAGGCATGTGCTCTGTCCAGGAATCGAACCCGCAACCTTTTAGTTTGCAGGACGATGCCCAACCAACTGAGCTGCACCAGCCAGGGCAAGAATTCTGGATTTTGATGAACTTTACAAATTGCTAAGCTGAGGCTCTCATTCATCTTTTCTCGTGAATAATTGAAAGATACAAATACTGTTTTTTATTTTATCACTAACAATAGTTATTTACCATTTGCCATTTTTTTCTCCTTCTAAAATTCAGCTTCCAGTTGATTCTTATTATTTGTGGTAGTTACGTTCTGTAAAATTGCCATGAATGCTCAGTTAGCAAATATTGACCTGCTGTTCCTGGGGGAAATACAAGGTTAGGGGCCTGCAAACCTCTGGTCACATTTTCATTAACCAATCAATACATGATCTTGTTATATGTGCATCTCTATTTAAAGATACCACATTTACTGTAGATTATTGATTCACGAGTGTTGAAGTACCTGCCAACAGCACCGTAACTCATTCCTGAATGAAGCTTATCTAAGACATGTTATTTTTCTGTAAGGCCATCGCTGCTTTCTTGTGCAAAGGAACACTAGACAGCTTGTCAGCACTACGTTTGGGGGGCATTATAACAAGTGAAATCATCAACAAAAACCCACAAAAATGCAAAAAGATGGCACTGTGTAGTCCCCGAAAGGACGCTTGTTTACAATATAAAAGCAGGAAGGAGAAAGCAGAGCATTACCTTGTCCAGCCTCCTCTGGGAACACGTGGTCAGCGGACTCAGTTTTTCACTGCTCTGTGCAAGGGCGCGAATGACCGCAAAGGTGCCAAGGGTTCGATGTGGTGAATCCCTGGTTTACAAATAAATTTCAGTAAGTAGGTCAGTTTGGAAACGTGGAATCTGTGAACAAGGAGGATGACTATATGTAGTCTTGGTTCCCCATCTCCCTGTCCCTCAAATATCCTCATTCTTGGCCTTCTCTTCTAGAAGCCTCCTGGGTCTGCTTTCCTGAGGCAAGGTCCTTAGAGGATCCTTTCCCTCCCCGCTCTTAAAGTCACTTAACCTCTGTCACTCTCTGTAGGGAACATAGGTGAGCTAGCAGGAATTCGATGCTTAACTTTTATCACATTTAAGAGATCATTGCTGATACAGTCAGTACCTGTCCCAGAGAGATTTATAATTTTGTAAAATCTGCTCCTCAATGACATAGGATAACATTGAATAGAAAAATTGTGGTTCTATTGAGTAGTAGGATGGACATTAGGGGAAATGAAAGTAAAGAAGGCACATTTCTGATATCGAATAAGGGAACACCTACTCTGGGAACTGAAACTGTCTTCCTAGGTCCATGGTTGTAAAATATGTCCCGCGAAGTCTATGGTTCTGGAGTTCAGCAGTCTCAGAGCGCGAGAGCCCACCGGCCACTCTTCGTGGGGTTTCCATGAGTATTTCAAGCTTCCATCTCAATGTCCAAGGAGACACATACCTGTCTGTCGGCCCCAAGTTTTCAGCCAGGTGGGATTCTGGGGTTGAACATCCATCATAGCACAGGGGATCTCTGGTCTTGGAAGTGCTTCCTCCAGGAGCTGCCGGGAAGGGAAAGCGTGCTCCAGCCTTTCAAGTGCAGTCAAGATTCTTTAGTGTGCTTTGAGATGGCTGTCTATTGTTTAAAGGTTTATCGTTATAAAAAGACGATTCTGAGCAGAGCCTGCTGAGATAAAAGCTGCTGCCCCATCCCGTGCGGAGGCATCCGAGTGTTATTTCAGTGGCTGTGTATACAGTTCTGTAAATCTATACCTTGGATTAGAGCCCAACTAAGGAATGGGACATTCCCTTGTATGTATTCTCCGAAAAACAGTCACATATGCTCAGACATGAAAGAACAGCAAGGCGGCCCACAGCAGCTCCCTGCATTGCAGAATTTCAAAAATGCCTGTGGCCTCACCAAAATGAACTGTCTGAACAAAAGGAGGTAGACACAGTGAGAGGAGACGGGATGTTGGCTGGTTTCCTGGCCTCTCCTCCCTTCCACCCCCAGCCTCCCTCCCTACAGATGTTTTTGCTGAGCTTCTGTCAGCCTTCTTGGCTTACTCTTTGGCTCATTCCCCAGGGAGCTGTATTCAAGCAAGTATGGCAAATGTTGCATAAATCAAGAGAAAAGATTGCTTTTTCCTAGCTAAGTAATTTTAGTTTTCACTTATTTTTAAACAACACTGTTTTTTTTTCTAGCTATGAAAGTTGTCAGGCTCATTGCAAAAAGAGTTGGAAAATGCAGATAAGCAACAAAGCAACTAACAAAAAATAAATGTGATCTCATCAGCCAGATATAATTATTGTTGACATTTTTATTGTTTTTTTAGCCTTTCTCTATGAATCAGTATGAATAGATCGTGATTTAATGGAATTATATTAGGTACACTATTTTGTATACTGACTTTTCCCCCATTTGGCAATATATTCTAAACAACTTGCCATGATATTACATACCTTCAGAATATCATTTTTTAAGAAAACAGATTATTTTTTAGAGCAGTTTTTAGGTTTAGAGCAAAGCTGAGCAGAAAGCACAGAGATTTACCATATACTCTCTGCCCCCCCATGCAGAGCCTCTGCCGTTAGCGACACCCTCCCCACCCCGCCAGCACCGTTTTTAATAGCTGCGTGTTCTTCCAGTACCATAATTCTTTTTTTCCATTTTATAACTTTTTTCAACAATCAGCAATTAGTTCTCGTTCACATTAGTTGTTTTTAGACTTTTGAGAGGGGTGACAGGTATGTAGGTGACCAATGCGTAGAGCTTGTTTGGTGAATCTTCATCCTCATTACGGTTTTTGGACAAGTGCACCAGGATATGGTGTGGGACATTTCTTATTCCTTTGGCCCAGACAGCTTTGTCAAGCCTGAGCACATCTGGAGTTCCCATCTCCTTCATGGCAAATTTCCAGATCTCGCCGAGTGCCCAAGGGGCACACTTCTTGAACCCGCTCCACGGATGTGCTTGTGAATGCTGATAGTGTATTCCTGGCCACTCCTTCACCGATGGCAGAGTGGCCCTTCTGCTCGCCACCCTCCTTTGCAGGAATCACTATGCCCGGCTGAAGCTGGAAAGAAAGAAGCTTGCATCGTCATTCTTTTAACCAATTCCTACTGTTGACCTTTCATGTTTTTCCCAGAGATTATATTCAAAATACATAGAAAGCACTTAATAGCCAGAAGGCATGGGCAGCAGCCCTCAGCACCCAGGTCCCCAAAACCATACTTTTAAATGACTGAGGATTTCAGACAATTGATGGGCTCCAGTCTTTGCAATCAAAAGCATGTCAACGCCAGGTACCTCCGTGGCACTTTCATTGCACTGTGTCATCTTCCCAAATGTCTTCCTAACTTCTGTAGAGTTCCCAAGAGTACAATTTAGTGAAAAATCTGCATTTGATGTAATAAATACAACTTTTTAACAGGAACTTTTGGTTAGAAGTGAAATGTAATATTTTGCTGTCTCACCCTAGAGAAAGTAGGATGGCTAATGTTTCAGGTGGAGGAAGAATATGAGAAAATCTGTATTCTACCTCTTAAAAATTGTTTTCCTATGACTTACTTGGGCTCCCCAAATGATTCCAGTTTTCTCATTTTATGTCAATTGAATTGTTAAATGTTGAGATAAGGTTTTGTGTTCAGAGAAGACTAATTGCCTCTCTGTCATGCAAACGAAAGTGAAGTGAATCTCACATGCTTGTCTTGGAAAACCCACACCAGCAGCCCAGAAACCACCGCTTCCTTTCCTAACTGGTTGCTTGAAAACCTTGTATTCCTTTCTAAAACCTTGCCTGACACTGAGTTACTACAGCGTGACAGGAATCCTCACTAACTCCCCATTGCCAGCAGGCTTGTCTGCCTCCCCCGGTCTTCCTTCCTTCCTCCCTTTCTGAAACCTGTGCCGTACAGAAAACTCACGAAAATTTCCACCACTCAAAAATAACCCCTTTCAGCCTTTGAGTGAATAGCCTGCAAAATTATCTACACAAGGAAAAATATAGCTATGGCTACAAATAACTATTCACATAAATGTATCTTTCACCATTGCCTTCTCTTCTGTTTAATTGTAAAACATCAAATAAATGACAATTTGACTGAAATACAAAGAAATTAATCTGAAAAACTATCTCCTCATCAAGTTCAAGTTCGAACTCCTTATATCGGCATTTGAGACAGTTCGTATTCCCTGGAAAACTTTCTTTCCGATTCTTCATTTATTCAAACAATAGTTGACTACAGTCACACTTTCTATGTGACTCTCTTTAAAAGTATTAGAAAAGCTGCCCTACCCCGCTGTAGACACCCTGCCGACAATCCCTTTGCTCTGCAATCCCACTTCGCTCACCGTAAATGCCACTCAGCATTTGCTGTTCAATGTATACTGACTGCTGCATTCTCTCTTTCCTAAACCGAAGGTAGAACTGTCTTGGACATCCTTTTATCCTCTGCCTTATTTAGCGCAGTGCCCTAGATTCAATAAGCAGCTGATGAATATTTGATAGTAAAGACAGGGATGCTGTTACCACCACATAAGGAGGCTTCACATCGATGTTTTATTCCTAAATATCTGTGAAGCTGTAGGTACTCCTGTCCCTATTCTTTCTCACTGTATGTGCTTTCTATCGATTTCTATAGCTCCAAACCTGGCATGATTCTTGTTTAGGGTCTAATGGGAGAGTTTCGGCTTCCAAGATGTTTCCTTAATGTAGTAGCAAACAACATGTTTTTCCTCCCTCTCCCTCTCATTCCCTTCCTCTCTTTCTTTTCCTTTCTTTCAACTTATTATCATTAAAAACAGTGACTTGATTTTTTTTTTTAAAGGGGCTGAACACCAGGAGCTTCCCAGAGGTAGAAGGAAGAATATTTTCCTTATCCTGGTGGCCAAGGCCTTGGGCACCTGAGGTTTTACGGATTCCGTTCCTCTTGGCAGTCACTTCTCTTTTTCAGTGCCTGCGGTGTTCCTGGGACTGTACCAGGTGCTTCATACACAATCATTCCAATTCCTACTCACAATAAGCCTGCGAGGTAGATGTTCCCCCATTTTGTTGGCAAGTAAAGGGCAACTCAGAGACACTTGCAGATCTCTCTCCTTTCAGGCAAAGTTTAAAAAGAGGCACAACCAGCCCAGCTGGTGTAGCTCAGTGGATTGAGCGCGGGCTGGGAACCAGAAGGTCCTGGTTCGAGTCCCAGTCTGGGCACATGCCTGGGTTGCGGGCCAGGTCCCCAGTGAGGGCCATGTGAGAGGCAACCATACATTGCTCTTTCTCCTTCCCTTCTCCTCTCTGTGAAAATAAATAAATAAAATCTTAAAAAAAAAAAAAAAAAGGCACAACCAAAGCAGGTTAGCTTATATAACTACTAGCTTCACAACAATGTTGGAGACTAAATTAAACTATTGCAAACCCCTCCAAGGAAAGGTGCTCATTAAAGCTTCAATTCCTTTGAGAATATACATGGACATGTATTTACTCCTTCCTAGCTTTAATTTCTGAAATCGTTGCGCCCTTAGTGAGGACTTTGCAAACATATTCAGCGCTTAGAGTTTTCACAGGGATCTGATATCTTTCTTGATACCAGGGGCCACATCTCAGGACTCATTGGGCAGGGGGAATGGGTCTGGTGACAGGCAGGTAGGACAAGCAGGGACCACAACCAGAACCTCCCTGGGGTGGGGCGGATGCTCGGGGCTAGACTCAGCTGCAGGCCTGAGCCCCTAGAGGTAAGGAGACTGGATCAGAAGTGGTTAAGGAAAGCTCTCAGGGTCGCAAAATCTAGAGTACGGCAATGGGGATGCCCGTGACTGTGGTTGCCACTGTTTCCTCCAGCATCTTCTGTGCCTGGAACTTTACATTGCCTGTAATCCTAACACAGAGTTTCCCAGAATGTGGCCCATGAAACACAGTGCTGAGAGTGCAGAAATAGCTCCTGGGTAAAATAAGTGTGAGAAACAGAGTGTGCTATTTCCACACCACCAAAGAGATTATTAAAGGTTCCTGAAATACAAAAACAAGCAAAAAAACAAACAAACAAAAAAAAGACAAATCCTTGCAATAAAGAAGCCATACTGAAAGCATTTAAGAAAAGAATATGTAATGGGCAAAAAAAAAAAAAAAAAAAAATGGCGTCTACATTCTCTAAAATTGTGAGAAATTTTTGTTAAAAAAAAAAGAGGTAAGACGGTCGCTCAAATACACCACATAAAGGATTTTTTTTTCCTACAAGAGGGGAAATGGGCAGATTTGCACACAGAGACAAAGGGACCATGTAAAAGCAGAGCTTGAAGATGAAGAAATATACTTTTAAGTCTTGTTCCTCAAAGAAATTGTGAGCCCCTTAGCAGAATGCCAAAAGAGGCAGGCAAGAGAAGCTTTTGGTGTGGCAAGAGCATTGATAGTTAATGGAATATAACCCCAAAGAATAAACAAAGGTCTGAATCATGGGAGCCTGAGGAAGGAGAGTGGAAAGCGCTCTCTCTGAGCTGGAAGTGGGGTGGGAGGGGAGGAAAGCGCAGGGGATCTGAGCGGAGAAGAGGCTGCGCGAAGGAGCTGTTGGGCAGGGGAAGGACTCCCACCCGATGCCTCGGTCAGCTCGGTAATGTGGGGGCCGCTCCCTGCTCTCAGAGGGGGCTGGCAGCTTTCGGGAGGGGGCAGATGGCAAAGTCACTGAGCAAGACAGAAAACAGCTGTTGGGGCTCCTATGGTTGGAGTCAACAAGAGATGCATGAAGTTACGCTGAGTAAGAGTGAGAGCCCAATGCAAAGAATAGTCAATACAGTGGTGGTGTCTGGAGTTGGACTAATGAGGTTTGCATTAGAATCCCAGGTCCGTCCCTTTCAAAAAGGTGGTAGAAATTAAATCATGTAATATTTGTAAAACACTTAAGAGGGTGGCTGGCACATTAGTAACCACTCAGTAAATGTTAGCTATTGTTGTGGTAGTTGCTGCTGCTGTGGTAGTGGACTCCTGAGATTTTTCTTAAAGAAACTTGGGACAACCCAAGGTAGGCTCACAGTCATGACCCGAGGCAGGAACCCAAGGCCGAGGACTGGCCCGGCAGGCACTGACAGCGGTCCCAAAGTGACAGGGTCTGCATTCCTAACGACTCAGGGAGTTGGAAACTGGAAGGTCAAACGTGACACACGGAGCTGGAGCGTTTGGCTGAGGAAATAAATACTCAGCGTCACAACAACACCGAAAATGTTGCCATAAAAACCATGGTTACCATGCAGGCATTCATTCAGTTCCTCTCACAAAAATGGTTTTGAGCACCTACTGTGTGCCAGCCACTCTTCTGGTGCTGGGGATACAGCAGTCCACAGAACGCACACCCCTGTCTCGTGGAGCTTGCATTCTGCGGAAGCTTGACCTAAACTCTCTCCCCACGTCACTGCCTTTATCTCCTCAACAAACCAGCTAGGTAGGGGTAGGTATTTTCAAACCCACTTTCCAGACAAAGAAATTAAACTGTGCCCCAAGCCAAATAGCGAATAAATGGCAAAACCAGGTTTCAAACACTGCTCTAATTTTAAAGTTTATGCCGATTAAAACTGTTCTGCATTTCACCTCTGTGCTGCTGAATAACGTTGGTGAAGAGGAAAGCATAAGAGTTGAGGGGCTTAGGATCTGTCAGGTACTGAGCTCCCCAAGAATGATGAGAGAAGCTGAGGTACAGAGGGAAAGGTGACCTAGTCCCTGAAGTCCTGGGAGAAGTAGGAGTGGGTTGTGGAGGGTGGTAAGAGGAAGTGCGGACTTCAAAGCCGAATAGGTGACAGAGCCTTAAAGTAGGAGCAGCCCTGGTGTGCAAGAGCAATGGCTTCCTTTAGTTCCTGTTCAGTGGGGAAGGAGCAAGAGAAGCCCTGCCCTCCATTGTAGAAGGTCTCAGGGGCTTCATTCAGGCCCGGAGATGAAAGGGGCGGGTATGGCAGAAGCAGCTGAGGTTGGAAGAGCATCCCAGAGCATCCTGCCTGAGGCTCATAGAGGGATGGACAGAGGGCTGGTGTGGGAAGGACTTAGTTTTCAAAGAGCTGGGAGACAGGCGGGAGATGCAAGTTAAAGGGGAAGCAGGAGCGCACTGCCCCCCTGGAACACTGCCGGAGGGGGTTGAAGGGTTGCATGTGCCACATTCCAAGTGGAATGTCAGAGAGGGCAAGTCCAACTGCAAACTTACCTGCCTAGGTGTGTACCACTCATGAATGGCCTCTTCTCTGCATTCGGTGCTGGGAAAAGAAGATTCTGGCATCACCAGAACTTTCCAGAGAAACTTGCCTGTTGCTAGTCTACCCTATTGAATTCAGAGGTATTTGTGATTACCAAATTGGGAAGAGCGAGGATATTAGCAGGTATACGCTACGCCACAGCCGTACCATCTCAGTGTACCCTTGCCAGGAGCCCGTGGTGACATCACACCCTTGATCAGTGGAGCCATGCTTTAAAATTTCTGAGACTCTCAAATTTTCCAGCTAGCACGTATTGAAGGGGGTGATCTGGGTGGTCTGGCCTGGAAAAAATTCCCACAAAATGAAAGTTAGAGATTTTCACCAACTGTCTTTTAAAATAATCGATCTGTTCTTTTTGACTCATGTTTCTCCAAATTTGTAACCGAGAAGGTTGTGATGAAGTAGAGGGAAGGAGGAGGGACGCACTCCAGTTTTACCAAGCCGTCCTAGGTGCCAGTGGTGTAATCACACAGGAATGAAGACATAGGGTGTAGGGAGAAGAGGGGTGCCGGTTTGTAAGGTCTAGAGTGCAAGCACTTCTAAACGGTAACACGTACTTGAATCACCCGGGACCTTGTGAAAGTGCTGAGGGGAGGCAGGGAGTCTGAGGGGGGGCCACGTGCTGTGTGCTAGCCAGTTCCCTGGTGAGGCTCCTGCCGCCGGTCCGCAGGCCATACTTTGAGCGGCAAGGACCTACACTGCACCACCGCTCCAAAGTTACCTCTAAAACATGGCTCGCTTTCAAGGTAAGAAGGCTATAACCAAGTCATTAAAACATACCGGACATTAAATGTACATGTAACAGTGGGATGATTGTAAAACTGGCAGCCAGAATTTGCAGGTTTCAATCCTGCGAATTTTCTTACCATTTCCTGGCAAAAAAACTTTGGACGAATCACGGATCATCTCTGAGTCTCGGTTCCCTCATCTAAAAGAACAGGGGCAGTAAGATCTGCCAGGTTGCCTGACGCACAAGGGTGGATGTGAGGGTCAAATGGAACAACCTAGTAAAAATGCTTTATAAACTGAAAATGCTGCATAGGTATGACTATTATTATTATATTTCAAGCTAAAAAAATCTCACTAATAGCTTCCATTTCCACTGCTTTTATTTTATGAGAGAACGTTGCCAAGTGTTTGCATCCATCTGACAGTGTGTTAAGCACAGTGAGGACCCATTGGTTTGCCCTTCACGACTCTAATAATATTAATAGTACAATGCTAGCCGCATGTTACAGATGATGAATGTAAGACAGAACGTTAAGTTTATGCTTACGTGCTCCCTGGCTGGGGTGGTTCAGTTGTTTGGAGCGTTGTCCCATACACTGAACGGCTGAGGGTTCAATTCCCGGTCAGGGCATGTGCAGGAGGCAACTAATCAATGCTTCTCTCTCTAAAAGCTATGAAAAAATGTCCACAGATGAGGATTAAAAATAAAAAATCTTGATTCTCCAAAACTCAAGCTCTAGTTCAGCATATTCAGTTGACTCATTGTGACGAACACCCAGCATCACAGAAGAA
>PVJI01028635.1:0-16278 GCA_004026765.1 Micronycteris hirsuta
CTGTTTTTGGTTGGGTAAATTTCTGGTTTTTTCCTTGTTTGGTTGTGCGAGGAGGCACGGCGCCTTCACCTATGCCACCATCTTAGGAAGTCTACAGTGGTGCTTTTAAAAAGTACGTGTTTAATAGTCATCCCATATATTTGAATATTTTCTTAGCAAATTGTAGTAAAGAAACTTTTATAAATATGTAGATTGATACAACCAGGTATAATTTACAAAGATACTTTCACATGCGTGGTGTATCAGCTGTGTGGGAGCAGGGTGGTGGGGCTCTGATGTGGTCTGTAGCTGTCCACTACATGTGCTGGTTCTGAGATTACCCAGGTGGTGCAGGCCAAGGTCAGCCACTACCTGTGTTTTGCTTGGGGCCACCCTGCATGAGCTATAAAGCAATCTGAGATGACTGCTACTTGTGCTGGGTTCGGTGATTCCCAGAAGAACCCAAACCGTGAATCTAGGCTGGCTGCTGCCAATGCTGAGCCTGGTGCCACTTAGCAAGAGGTACTGGGTCTAGGGGCTCCCTGAGGCCAGCTCTTGCTTGTTTGAGAGGATCTAGGAAGTTGTGAAGGATGAGGTAACACCTGCCATTCATATGGAAAAAACAGCTTGGTGGACCCACCCCACCAAGGGAAGTTGGGTGGTCTCTGGGGATCTCCAGAGTGGGACAATCAGTGTTAGCCAGGTTGATGGCATCTCAGATATGGTACCCACCCGCCAGCTCTGTGGCTCTGCGTAGGAGGGTTTCGAAAGGGAACAGTAGCCTCTGCCTGCATTTCTGTCTGGTAGAAAGCTGTCCCCTAGCTCTCACCTTAATGCCAAACACTTCAGTTCCTCCCTGTGTGCCAATGGTGCCTTTAAAGCTGCTTCCCTGGTGCTGGTGCTTAAAGGGAGTGAGTGAGTAAATCCATCTGTGGGGTTTTTAAAGGAAACTGCTTGGGACTCCAGAAGTTTCTACCACCAACTCAATCCCTGCTAGTTGTTACAGTCAGAAGTTATGGGAACTTGTCTTCCTGGCACTAGAACCCAGGGCTGGGGGTCCTGGTCTGGAGCTGGGACTCCTCACTCCAGAGATATCCCTCCCAAGTTTTTATCCACCCCACGTGGGTGTGGGACCAGCCCATTCTGCATCTCTGCTCCTCTTACCAGTCTGGATGGATGTGGTTCTTTAATTCCATGGCTTTTAGTCTTCTCTTCTGAGTGATGGTCGTTCTGTAGTTTCGTTGTAACTTTGATGTGGTTGTGCAAGGCGGTGAGCCGCGTTTAGCTGTGCCGCTGCCTTGACTGGAAGTTTATCACTGGCTAACTCTCCATTTCCTTTTTAAAGCCCTTGAGGCTTTAGTGTGATATTTTGAATTCAAGAAAACCAATGGACATATAAAATTAAATTATAGAAAAATTGATGTGTAATTAAGAATTTTCCCCCAACCATCCTGAATATGTTATCTCAAGGGATGTTGATGAATTCTTAAAAGATGTCACAAATTACTGTTCACAAGGGACTGTATCTCCAGAATCACTTGTAATTTTTTAATTAAAGGCTATTAGAAACTATATACATGCTACTATTCACCATGAAGGTTAATAGAAAACTTTTATCTTAGCTAATAAGTTTGGTTTGTGTGACAATTTTTACCATGCAAAATCACTTAAACCCATTTTTAAATAACTTAGATGTAGTCTTAATGTCTGAATGTGGGTACACATAATGTGTGCTTATGAGTTTATTTAACACAGTGTTTGACAATTTTTGGCATACAATTAGTTGTGTAAGTTTAATGAAAAATATAACCGTATGAATGAATGAGGGGTGAGTCAGTGAGACTCACCATTTAACCCTGTGTCTCTCACTGTCTGTTGTTTGAATTAAGGACTACATGTATTTACTGAATTGGTTAATCACCAGTAGTAAATTTAGAAACAACTTTATTATTTCTTTTGTATTTTCTTTTACTTCAACTAGATGATGAGCTCCTTGAATGGGATATATTCACCTCTTAATTCAATTTTTGTATCTTATGTCTGGTACATTTTAAGTGCTCAATAAGTAGTGATTGAGAGAGACAGTGACTGAGATTGAGATTGGGATTGATTGATTTGTTGTTCCACTTATTTATGCATTCATTGGTTGATTCTCACAGGCGCCTGACCAGGGATCAAACCCACATCCTTGGTGTGTCGGGTGACGCTCTAACCAACTGAGCTACCTGGCCAGGATCGCAATAAGTATTTTTGGATTGTCCATTTTTCTGAAATTTCCTTTGGACTTTTGATGTCCTTTTTCCCTTTTACTTCTCTTGACTACTTTGGAAATCTCATCCTCTTTTGTTCTTTTTGAATATCCCTCCCTTTAGTCCTTGGGCACATGGGTCTTCCTAACCGCTGGGAACTCCTAGATACTAGGTGTCAGGATGTGCACATGTTTGTGTGGACAGCACCAGGCACAGTGCTGTGTTCATACATGGTGATCCTAAGTTAAACATAATTATGTATGAAGAGCTGTATGTTAGGAGTATTTTTCAGTGAATATATTTATTTACAATACTGTAATAAATCCTATGATTTTAATTGGAAATATAACCATACAAATACCCTTTGTAATTAGGGGAAAAGTAAAACTGGATCCAAATGTACGAAGTTATCCTTCAGTAGACTTATTGAAGTATAGTATATACATATTTTTACCCTTTTAAACATAAAATGTACATATAATTTTATTATTGTAAACAAAAAAGTAAATTCATGTGTTCCCTTTTCAGATTGTTTTTCTTTTTCTTTTTTTTTTTTTCCTGCTTTTAAAGGAAGGGTTTTGAGCCATATGTTAGCCTGGAGCACACACCTGCTGGTCTCCACCACCTGCAGCAGGGCTAGATCGGGAAGACTACCATGTCTGAATATTGCTTTTTTTTAAAATGAGTATTAACCTTAGATATGCTAGGAAAACATTTCTGTCATCCCTCCCTGTCCCTGCAGATTGAGAGGACTGTATTACCTTGATGTAGCTAGGAGTTGTACAATTATGTGTTCTGTTAAAGCACCCTGAAAAGCGGCATGTTACTGGTGACCTTAATGGTGAGACTGGATCAGGTAAAAGTGAATTGCCAACACTGCCCCGGACAAAATCACTGCTAGGACAATATCAAATGATCCTATTGGTAATTTTGTTTGAAGAAACACTTAAGAGTGAATGGTATTATATAATTTAAAGAAAGAAAAATACAATACAGGTTACAGTAGTGTTTGTGAGGAGATAAATCATAGTTAATGATGCTGAGAAGTCCCAGGGTTTTGCTGGGAGAGTCAGAGGGGTCCGTTTGGACGGAACATCTGTCTGGTCTCTGCTGTTACCCCATTAGCCTCTCTCTGAACGAAGTCCAATCTAACCATGGGCCAATGGCCTAAAACAACATAGAAATTACATTATTACTTAAGCCGCAAAATAAGTCTACCTGCTGTAGAAGAAAAGCTTAAAAGCAATCATTTTGAAAGGGTCTTTTAAACTGTTGATTTCAATGCCATGAGTTCCGTGTTTTAGTCACGCCCCTCCCACTTTCTCTCTTTCTCTCAGGAAAGTGACATGATGGCTTTCAGCTGTGCCTCTAGACAGGAAATGTTTCTGTATTTCTTTTGTAGCTCAGCTGCTCAGGTTACTCTGTAGGGGTTGAGTAGGAGGTGAGGTAAGATCTGGGAGGCAGTACGAATTCTCTTCCTTTATCACCATCCTTTACACTGATGTCATCAAAGTGTGTGAAAGGCAGCTGCAGTCTGGTCAGTGGCTCTGGTCAGGGTGGCATCCTCCTTGCTCACTTCAGTGGGTAGACTTGCCTTAGTAGGTATAACTCAGATGTGCTAAGTATAATATTTATTTCAAACAGGATGGATCAGTTGACAGTTTTCTATTTCAGAATTTACTTTCTCAAGACATTGCAGAATAGATGCCTTAGTGACTCTCTGAAATTAAACTTGGTGTATGCATTTCCAGTATCTACCTCTGTGAAACAAAATAGTTATCTTTAGAAGCTTACTGATACATTGGGCAAAAGACGTTTCATATTGCTTCCCATTATTTGGTACATATTAGATTTCATTTGATTAGGTAGAATTTTTATTTAGTAAAATTTCATTGTAATAAATTTGCTCTTTGTAAACTTTGAAATTATTGAGTATTATGTTTTAGTGTAATTATTATACTATGGTTCTGAAAAATTTCAAGTCCACTCTTAACCTGACTCTTGCTGATAATGGTTTGTGGAGCTGTGACTTTTGAGGGTCATTGGGATCTGAAGGTTTAACTGCTTTTTAGGCCTGTGATACAGTAGATTAATAAAGTCCTCTGTGAATTTTTCTTCATCTGTAAAATTGACATAATAGGTACCTATATCATAGGAATCTTGGAAGAATTAAATGGGTTAATACTTATAAAATACTTAGACAAGAGCCTGGAACTTAAGAAGTAGTCAGTTAAGAAGTAGGTGTTAGCTGCCATAATAATTATTATTAATTTTTATATTATTAGAGATTGAAACATTCTGTACATATAGTTGATAGATTGATTTAGCAAATAAGTTTTATTCAACTGAAATTCAAGATCTATTTTTCCATGTCCACATATTAGCAAGAAACTAATTCACTTAACATTAAGGGGATGTTTACTAAATTCATGCATTGGAATGTATTAGGCATTTTGGAGAATACAAGATCATTTCCCTCAAGAAACTTTTACTCAAAACACTTAATATCAGAGTAGGAGAAATGCCACATGAGTAAGTGGCTAGAGTATACCAGACGTGGTATAGAAAACTGGCTTATTTGAACTCAGTGAATCTTACACTTGGTAACAAACTGTGTGACAAGCACATGGCTTTTTCTCTTGAGCAGGTTTCTGCATGTTTGTGCTAAGCTTGGTGAAGAAACATTATCGACTACAGTTTTATATGGTATGTATCAATCATTATTTTAGGTATCATAGAAATACTTACCTTTACTTTTTTTCTGTAGTGAGAAGATAAAATGTAATCTGCTTGCTGATGCCTAAATTTCAAATTTTGGATGACTATTAAATACAAGATGTTGAAGATGAAACATTTTTGAGAATTTTAAAAGTTTAACTGTTTTCAAAGTTTCCTTAAAACTTTTTCTTTTAAATATTTTTAAAGGCTATAAAATTAAAGCCAAGTTTTTGGATTCCCTAAGTTTGTAGAAATCCATAGATTCCTAAATAGTAGGTTCGGGAAGCATCTATTTCTCGTTATGGGAGGTAACTATGCCTGACTTTCTTTCAGTTGACTACAATAAGGAACTAAGCATGTATAATCTTGGTAGCTATGGTTAGTCATAAAACCGAGTAATTCTTTTTGGCTAAGGTATTTTATACAGTTTAACATGGAACAGTGTTCAGTGTTCTATGAAATTTATCATGTGTATGATGAACTTTTCTTATTTTCTTAAAAGATAGCTACTTAAAAGACTAAAATGAGAAATATAGCATTTAGATGTGAATTCATGTATTAGTAAGGCTTGTTTTGGTTTCAGTATATATTTCCTATTCGTTATGCTTTGCTTTTCTCCATTAAGACTTCCTGCTGAGCATTAGTGTTGAGAAATTGTAATGTATCTTACCTTCCTAATTTCTGGAGATCTTGAGAGGAAAAAAGTAAAATTCTCAATGAAAAATCTGGAAACCATCAAGACAAATTAGAAATAATAGGATATCCTATGAAAATGGAAATTGTGCCTGTTGAAAAAATATCATTTTTGCATTTTTAAGCAACCAGGGTAAAAGACAATTGGATCCTGTAAGCAGCTAAATAAAATAAACACCAATATAACATATTATTTGCTGAAATAGAAAAATAGGTTTATTTTATAAATTCCAATCAAACTTATGGCACTAGTACATGGAAATGTTAACTCTTTTAAATTCACATTCTACTCATACCTGTGATGCTAAAAGTCACTGAAGTGGCCGTCTCTCTGGCTAGATGAAACTGAAACAGAGGGCTTTGAACGTGTGAGGCTGCACCATTGAACAGAGCTGTGAAGGTCAGCCTTCAAGTATCTAAAGATGGAGTTTAAAGGCAGTTGATCTCTGCTCGTTTGAATCATTTGAATTTAGAAATAACTCTTTATGGGAAGAAGTTACCATACCATAATGAATTCAGAAAGAAAAATAGAGTTTTGCATTTTTAATAACTGCAGAATACAGCCAGAGTAAAATGTTCCTCTCTAAATGCCGTAACAGCACCAGAGAGTTCTCATTATCATTTTAATCTAATGGTTCAAGATTCTGGTTTATTTTTATATGTTTTTAGATTTATCTCAATATTATAAGTATTCCATTTGTATATAAATTAAGATTATTTTAAAAAATATTTTCATGGTTTTGCCCTGGCTGGTGTAGCTCAGTGGATTGAGCGCGGGCTGGGAACCAAAGGGTCCCGGTTCAATTCCCAGTCGGGGCACATGCCTGGGTTGCGGGCCAGGTCCCCAGTGAGGGCCATGTGAGAGGCAACCATACGTTGATGTTTCTTTCCCTCTCTTTCTCCCTCCCTTCCCTTCTGTCTAAAAACAAATAAAATCTTTATTAAGAAATGTTTTCATGGTTTTAAGGTTCCAGTAGGCACCAAAATGAATGTAATTTGCTAACAGCATTTATTTTCTATGGCCTTATCTTACAAAATTTAACCAAAAATCATGCCAGAAATTCATGTTTAAAAAATGTTACTGCTTCCGGGGCCACACTGATCAGCCGTGCTCACTAACTGCTGTGTTGTTGGGCTATTAACAGTTCGCATGGACTCATGTCACTTTGCTGATAACAGTCACTCAGTCACATCTCGTCATCCAAAACCTGTTTGAAGGCATGATATGGTAAGGGGACAGAATTGTGCTGCTTTATATTTATGTCATAGCATTTTTAAGGCTCGTTTGCATTGAACAGTGTCGTAAAGATTTCTACTAAAATGTGCTATTTGTTGCCACTCTATTCCACTAAAATTCCTTACTAAGTTTTGTTCACTTTAGTGTTTGACATCTGAAGACAAAAGCATAGTTAACTGGGAATATTCCTTATTCAGGTTCCAAATAAAATGAAGAACGTCCTTGTAAACGTTCCGAACAATTAATTACATTTTCAGGTTTTACTACATTTTAATGTGACTTTTTTGTTTTTACAAAGCATAGCTCATAAAAGAGCATATTATATATATGGAATGCAGAAAGAACATGAAGGTTTTCTTGCCAGTAGTGTGCTGGCAATGCATTTTCTCTAGGTGAAAGCTGGGTAGGTTCTTCTCTGCTTGTAGGAGTCCGTGTTCAGATTTCAGATGTGTGGAGTTACTTGCTATGTAGCAGTGACTTGCAGGTTCAGAAAGCATTTTTTTAAGTTAAAAATTAGTTTAAAATTATAAAAATTATTACTAGTTAAAAATTAGAGTGGAGAAAAATTATTTTAAGAAATCTGGTTGTATTTTCCTCACATTTTAAAAAAGACATTAATTAAAACTCTTTACAAGTGGTTTTGTAAAAGTAAATTGTTTCCTTAACAGCTTTGTGATTTTTAGCCAAGGGTGTGTGTGGTTGTGTTTGTATACACGCTTTTAATTGATGGGTGGAAGTTACAAGATTGGTGGATTCTGTATAATTAGTAGGGTTTAATGCAACGATAGGCTAAGATAGAATTGAAATTTTTCCTGAAAGAGAATTTGTATTAAGACCTTGGTATTTATTTTTCAGATTATACTCTATCTAAATCAAATGAATTGTTTCCATTTTGAAAGGTTGCTTTTAAAAAATTCTTTATACTATTATAACTTGGTCCTCATAAAACTGAAATTTAGAAGTCCATTGCTATTGAAATTGATTATTTAATATTAAAATTAGGTTGACTAATATCTTCCATACTGCTATTCTTCTGCTATGTTTATTTATAGATTTTGCTCTGCTTCAATGCTAAATGGGCAAATTTAGTCGATATTTAATGTTTTTAGTAATACTTTGGCGAGTGTTATGTTCTGAACTAGTGTGCAGTATAATTCAAAGGGTCATTGCTCTGGTTCATTGTGAGTCATAAACTGTGTATCTATTTATTTGCCACTTAATCATATGAACTTCTCTTCTGACTTTTTTTTTTTTAGGTTCCTCGTCCCAATATCTAGTGTTATCTGCAATGACATAACTGCTTATCTTTTTGGATTTTTTTTTGGGAGAACTCCATTAATTAAGGTAATCAAAAAATATCAGAAGCGAGTCACTGCCTTAACCATAAAGATTAGCCATGGGAGAGAATTTCCAACTTGGAGCCGTTGCTCATTTTCTATTTCCAAGGGGCTGGGGTTTCCCTGAGCTGTGCCCAGCAGTCGGAGGGCACCACCACGTTTCCCGTGCTGACGTCTGGGTTCTCTAGTGGGCTTTCTGTTGGCTCCCCAGTGTGGGCTCGACACCTTCGTGACTGTCTTCTGTGAAGGCCCAGTGCCTCTTTCCACCGGTTTCTTCCTTCAGCTATTGTGTGGTTCTCCAAAAAAGGCCTTTCTTTGACTCTGCTCCCCCTCAGCTGTCTCACCCATCCCCTCCTTTACCAAATGTTTTGAAAGTGTACATTACACCATCTATACCTACTCATGTCCATTTGTAAGACTTTTACACCCAAACTTCAAAATAAATTGAGGCCCTACAATAAAATGTTGATAATGTAAGTAATAAGGAAAAGTACATGTGAGCAGACCGTGTTGTTTTGCCTTGGATTTATTTGGTTCTTTGACAGGAAGCAAAGAAGGCAATGAATGAAGTTAGCAGTTCTCATTTTGGGGAAGAAAGAAACAAACCAGTTCTTTAAAACCCTTCCATAAATTCTTTACCACAGAGCAGCCCAGCACGTGGCCTCAGGCTGAGCACTAGGGGTACAAGGAAACTATTTTCTCAAGTTTCTAGAACTGCTTCAGCACAAGAGCAAGTGATTCAAGACTTCTCTACCAGCTGAGCAGACGTGGGCTTAGGAAGCTTTCGGAGAGGCTGTTAACGGCTGTAGGAGACTCTCATTGTCTGATTTTGAACATAGATTTCTAGTGAATTTACAAGGCTGGATTAGGTGCATAATATATTCAGATGTAATTAAGTAGGTTCACCCCTAAATCTATATGCTATGGAGCAGTTTCATAAACTATCTTTAAAATAATCAGAAGGCACTTTTGAATTTCAGTGAACACTCAGTTCATGACAATAATACTGAACTGTCTTAGAAGGTGTATGCCGTCCCTTTGCTATGTCAGGAAGCCATTTCTGCCAACCCTCTTGACTTTGAGCTTTATGAACATCAGAAGAGGTCTATAAAGAGCTCATGTAGCTCAGCTATGACCCATTTCTGAGATATTCCCTGGGATATTCATTTGGCTTCTGCCGCTGTCCCACTGAAAGGTTCATCACAGGAGCCGTCAGTGATCTGATGACCAGCTGCCTGTGTGTCAGTGCTTAGGCTTTGCAGGGCGCCCGAGGCAGTTACTCCGCCCACTCCTCCAGGTTTTCCTCCTGCCCCTGCATCACCAAGTTCCAGGCTTCCCTCCAGATTTCTCTGCCTGAAAGCCGCCTTGACTGAGAAACAACTGCTCTAATCTGAAACTAACCGTCTCTATTCTTAGAAATACAGCATTTTCTTTCTTCATGGAAACATAGATTGTGACCAAAGGGAGAAGGATATGCAGATACTTGGGGAGCAAATTCTGTATCTGGGCCTGTGGACCGTTTTGCCATTTGAGAATGAGCTCTGTTGTCCACATGGCCTTAGGAATACATGGAAATCTGTGTGCTGCAATGTCTGCGTTTAGTTATCCCCATTCTATTTTTGCTGCGTGTCTAATGTTTGAGGGCCTACTATGTGTTCCTTTACTACTAGAGAAACTTGCAAATAAATTGGCATCATGGAATGAGGAAAAGGGGTTGCAAAGCCATTGCAAGGAGAAAAAGGAGAGATGTACGAGGTACTATGGGAAGTCACTGAACAGAGCTTGCCATAAGGATTATGTGTGTTGTGAGTGCAGTAACTCTTTTTAATTTTGTTTGCCTTCTGTCTAGTTGTCTCCTAAAAAGACTTGGGAAGGATTTATTGGCGGTTTCTTTTCCACAGTCGTGTTTGGATTCATTGTGAGTTTGACTAAGATTTTTATTTTATTTATATTTTGAAAAATGTTAGCAAGTTTATCAGTCTATCCTGAACCTGAAAGAATTAAATCACAAAATGCTAATAATGTATTTATTGAAACCCTCTAAACAGTCTCTATTCTGTATCCCACTAACTCTCTGAATCAGAACCACCTGGGGAGGTTAGCCAACATCTCTGTCCCAGCCCTGACCCAGGTCAGTCAGCTCCCCCAGCTGCTTCTAATATACCACTAGGCCTGAGACCCCCTGCGGTGCTGTTGGGTTTTGGCAGGCTTGAACAGCTGTTCCGCCTTGTGGGGGACACAGGTGCTGGGCCAGGTGGTAGCCTTTCGTGAAAGCAGAGAATAGAAATGATGGTGAAGAGCTCTGCCTCCTTTACACCGGGTACTACTGACTTAACAAGTGCTTCCTGCTGTGAGCCCAGCGTGCAGGAAAATTGGTCAAAATAATTAATACTCACTTTTAGCCATGAATAATAGGTCTTGTTAGTGTTTTAAAAATTAGTTTACAGTTATGGTATATAGGTTTTTGTTAAAAGGCATCTCATAAGAATCAATAAAGTAAAATGGCTGGATATAAATTAAATATATATTTAAAAAATTACTGTTAGGAAGTTTAAATTTTTAAGAGTATAGTCCCTGACAGTTCTAGAATATATTCCATAGCCAAATATAGAGTAACTCAGAACAACATGGAGCTTTGAGAGACAGCAATTATAATTATACAATTATATAAATGAAAATGTATCAGGTTCCTGGATGGAAAACTGTCATAATTCCTCTTTTTAATTTGCTACTTTAGTTCATTCTCAATGAAAATTCCAATAGGGCTTGATAAAATTAATCAGTGTTTATGTTGTGGAATATTGATGAGATAATATGTTTATACATTACAAAGCAGGCATAATTAGAACATTATTAAGTTAAATAATACAAGAACTTGGTATTATTAAAGACTAATTTAGAAATACCACAAGAATAACCATACCATTAGAAAAAGATAAATATCTACCCTGTAAGAATATAATACATGACAAAAATAATGAGGAAGAACATGATATATTTTTTAATAAATAACTTTAAGGAAACTGGTTAGAAGCAAAAATCAGTTTATTACCATTCCTTGTGCAGGTTGTACTTCTGTTAACCATTCTTGAGCAATACAATGGGGTGAACAGCTACAAAAGGAGAATAGACTGTTGTCTAACAATTTAAATTTACAATAGCATATTTTGATTTAGGTATTTTCTTCCATGGCTAAGAACAGCTACATTAAAAATTGCAGTGATGTGGTCAGGAAGAATTAAGTTTAGTCGGACTTTTCTGGGTTGGGTAAGAACAGTGGTGTAAGAACTTCGGTCCTGTGTGTCCCTTAATCATTGGTAGCTTCTAACCATAAATAATGTATACTTCAGAAAAGTAAAATCTTGCTGTAATCCTTGTTTGAATATTTAAATCAGCTTCTTTTTCTCTTACCCTTTCCCTCTTTTTGTTATGGTCATATAGAGATAATCTCATTGATTTCCAAAATGCCTTCGGTTTTCCAGTGACTTTTCAAAGTCTTTTATTGGGTCAGGTTTGACTGTTGAACTTTGAGAATACATAGCAGAATGTGAATGCAGAGAAATGTTGGCATTCTATTTCTGGCCTTTGTGCTGATGCAAAGCACACACACGTAATTTTTCACTCAGTGTTTCATGAGCTCTTGCTCTGTTACTCAGGCTGCCTGTGTGCTGTCCAAGTACCAGTACTTCGTCTGCCCGGTGGAGTACCGCAGTGACGTGAACTCCTTCGTCACAGACTGCGAACCTTCGGAACTTTTTCAGCTCCGTAGTTACTCACTTCCTCCCTTTCTGAAGTCAGTGTTGAGACAGGTAAGCTAAGTATGGGTATGGATCCTCTATCCCCAAAATTAAGATTTTATGAGAAGTTAATTTCTGCAGAATTTTTGATTATATGATACATAAATGGTTTCACTATCTGCTTAGCATCAATAATATATTCTAGCACTTTGTAATTTCCCTTTCTTGAAAATAAAATGAATGTTACTATTATAAACCTGTTGTTTATTAAGAATTTACTTGCCTAATGGTTTGAATACTGATGATAATTTATTTTGTATTTGTTTTGAAAATATTTAACAATATTTCTTAGATCTCTACAAATTGAATGAATTACAGTAAGTTTCACATGTAACTGGCATGAATTGACTCAATTTAAAAATTAATTAAATGTCACCAGCTCAAAAATTCCTTGATTTTTTTTCTTAGGGGACTTTTATTAGTACAGAAAACTACTGATTCTAAAAATCAGTTTCCCAGGTAAAGGGATTAAACAAAATAAACAAACAGAACAAAGAAACCAGAACTCGTAGACGCACACAACAGTGTGGTGATCACAGGAGGGGAAGGGGGTGGGGAGGTACCAGAGGGTAAAGGGCAGACAGATGGTGATGGAAGGAGACTTGACTTGGGGTGATAAACACAGTACAGTGTACAGATGAAGTATTACAGAACTATATACCTGAAACCTATATAACATTCTTAACCAATGTCACCCTAATAAATTCAATAAAAAAGCACAAAAGCACAGTGCTGCCATTTAAAGGCAACCTTGAGGTCTGTCACTAAGGACGCCGACATGCGGACCTGCAGAGCCCTGCTGAGGGACGCCGTCAAGACTGGAGGGCGCGCACTGAGAATGAGGAAGCAGACAGTTGTGTCTGCACGTGTGTATCTGAAACATCTTAACTGAAGTCCATGACTTTTGAGAAGAGGTTAACCAAAAAATTCTTCTCTCCTTGAATCCTCAATACATGGATTCCAAGAATTTTCTTTCAATGTCCAAGCCATCTGCTATCTGCTGTAAAACTTGATAGTGCCAGTCTTTGATTAGGTTTGAAAACAGGTCCAAAGATTGGTGTTCTCAGTAATGGTTATAAAACCACACCCGCTGTGCACTGTCTGCACTTTGTAGTTTTAGTTTATTTAAAGTCTAGCAAGAAAAGAAAAGTGGAACAAGAACCAAGAATTTAGAAAACAATTTGCAGAATTTTCAATTTTTATGATCTCTGCAAGTCTTTTACAATTGTCTTATGGATGCACATTTTGGTATACTTTTAAAAGCAACTAATTTTACAACTTATTTTCATGTGTTTCCACAGCACTTAGTATTAAGAGAAAGACCAACTTTTTCCTCACTTTGTTGTATAAAATTAAAGTGAAATAAAATACAAAATTTAATGTATTATATAATAGTATATAATTACAAAAACAAAGTGCTGCTGGTAAAAAACAAATTCAGAAATTGACTCAACTGATTCTTGGTAAGTCTACAACTCAAGCGCTGTAGAAACTTCTGGGTGAACTGTAAAGTAGCCTGTCATCTGCAGGCTTTCCACGTGCCAGGCACCGTGAGTGCCCGGGGGAGCGCAGACTGCCGGCTGAGGGGACGCTGACCATGAGAGCGCCTAACGCATTTTCCCCCCATGATCCTGGAAGGTTGTGCAAGTAACAAAAACGTACTAAATGCTTTGACTTGCTGTTCATATCATGGTTCCTAGTGTAGGCGGCATACTCAAGCACAATTTTAATGCAGTTAGCCCCAAGCTCTCCCCTTTTGTGTTCCCCTTTAGGAAACAGTGAGCTTGTACCCCTTCCAGATCCATAGCATTGCTTTTTCAACATTTGCGTCTTTGATTGGTCCATTTGGAGGCTTCTTTGCCAGCGGATTCAAGAGAGCTTTCAAAATCAAGGTATATTCTTTGTTACATCATTAGAGAATTTAATTAGATAATATAGTTAGAATTTGGTTTTCTATTGGTCTCACACATTAAACCTCTGGGCAAAAACCATTGGTTCCAGCCTCACAGAAATGCTTCCTGGTTGATTGGAGTATATTCTTGTTAGGTTTTGGTCAAGCCATGTCAGCCTCTTTTATAGAAATGGCCAAATGGCATGTGTTACTTAATGGTGGGACAGGCACAGAGTCTTGGTCCTTCAGTGCTCATCTAAGAATCCAGCCAGGAATTGTCTGAAGATTAGTGTCCTGTCACAGTCTCACTTCAAGGGACAGACAGGGGAACCTTTGAATATGTAGCCTTCCATCCTACTAGATCAGGGGCCAGCAAACTTTTTCTTTTTGTAAAATCACGTTTATTAATCATATCTTAACTACTCAACTCTGAGCTCTGCCATTGTTGTATGAAAGCCTGGCAGACAATATGTGAATGACTAAGCATATTATTTACTTTGTAAATACTTAATAAAACTTTATTTACAAAAACAGGCAGCAGACTGAATTTGATCTGTGGGACATTGTTTGCTGATCCCTGTCCCAGATACTTAAAATTACTCATATGTTCACCCTGGCTGGTGTGGCTCTGTGGGTTGAGTCCTGGCCTATGAACTGAAAGGTCGCTGGTTTGATTCCCAGTCAGGGCACATGCCTGTATTGTGGGCCAGGTCCCCAGCTGGACTGTGCAAGAGGCAGCTGATCCATGTTTCTCTCATACATCATCAATGTTTCTCTCTCTTTCTTTCTCCTTCCCTTCCTCTCTCTCTAGAAATGAATAAAATCTTTTGAAAATTAAAATTACCCCTATGTTTTAAGTTAGATTCTCGTAAAGTGACACATATTTACCCTATTATCTCAGCTTTCCTCACATGGTGTCTCTAAGTTAAGATTAAATGTTGTGCCGTTAGAAGTTAGAGAGGGCAGGCCTCTCTGAGGTGGCATTTGAGCAGGGATCTGAGAAAAGGAGGAGAATGAGTCCTGCAGAGAAGTTTAAGGAAGAGCGTTCCAGTGAGGGCAGAGGCACAGAGAACTGAGGCACAGGAACTAAGCTGCATGCTGAAAACAGTAAGAACAGGGGGGCTGTGACCAGACTGCAGAGGTTGTCGGGCCCAGATCACGTAGGGCCCCAGAAGCCAGGGAAGTAACTGAACGAAGTGAGGACTTGAAATGGGACGAACAGTATATAAAGTGAGATGCAAAGGTGTATAAGATAATGTTCCTGTTCTCAAGATGCTCACCACCCACCAGGGCAGTTAGGACCCATCCACAGAGAACCACAGCAACAGCCATGCGTGGCTGGTGTCCCGTAAGGGCTGCACACAGCAAAGGGGCACTCAGTTACCCTGGCTCTCTGTGCTTTGGTTAGTACAGAAGGAGGAAGAAAATGTGTTGGCAAAAATTAACCAAGGATTTTCTCAGTAATTGTTTTAAACAGAGAAGTTATATTTAGAATGGTATTTTCTTTAATGGTCTCCAGTCCACGGTTTCCTGTTGAATAGTGAGACTTTTTTTGCATGTCTGCAATGAAGGTGTAATTGCTGTGGCATTTTAGGTATTTTCAGGTTGTCTGAGTAAACTGGGAGATAGAATTAGTCACTGCCACTTACTGGGCACTGAGAAGTGTGCATATGTCTGTACAATCAATTTGCAGAGGCTTACTAACCATTCCCTCAGTTTAGTGGACTAAATGTGTCCCTAATGAGTTACCTATTTTGATTTTCTTCTTACCTCGATTCTTAAAAAAAGAAGAAACATTTATCATAGTACTGAAATGTTTATTTCAGAGTCAGAAGTATTCGGATAAACATGGGTTAGAACCAGATGTACATCTGTCAGCAACACTGAAACGGCTCCCCAGGAGTTTCTGCTTAAACAGAAAAATGGACTGGAAAAATACTGGATTAGTAATAGCTGATAGCTCTTTTGATTTAGAAAAAGCTTTATTAATTTAAAAAAGTGCTAAATTTAATTAATATTTAATTAGTGTTATTTGAATGTTTCTCGTTAATTCAGTAATTATTCTGATGTGGGCATGTATTCATAAGATGTGGTTTTAATTTGTTAGATATGTTCTAAGAAGTTTGTACTTAGTGGGAAATTCCAGTAGTAAAGTGTTTTCCGTAGTGTCCATAATGCCAAAGAGACATTTTCAGCTAAGAATTTTATAGCAATTGACTTTTTTTGAAAATTTGCTAATTTGTTGGTTTGTTTTTGAAGGATTTTGCAAACACCATCCCTGGGCACGGCGGGATAATGGACAGATTTGATTGTCAGTATTTGATGGCAACGTTTGTGCATGTCTACATCACAAGTTTTATAAGGTACTTTTAGATTT
>PVJI01028636.1:0-16275 GCA_004026765.1 Micronycteris hirsuta
ATAATAGCATAAACAATAAAATTAAATTTAAAAAATCCATAATTCATATTCTGATAAGCCTAACACTTAGTAGTATACATGAGTTTAGACTTAGTTCATCTGTAACCTCATTTGAGGCCTTAGAAAATAGATGTATTTATTAAGAGAATGGTTATATATGGTTGTATACATATATACAAATATAATTAGTTGATATTATATTCTTTATAAAAGATGGTATTGATCTCACTGAATATTGTTTTTTCTTATTTTATTAAAAATTGTAATAAATATTCTTAATTAGTAGGAAGTATTTTTACCATAATCATAAAAGTAATACTTTTTCACTGAGAAAAAATTTTTAAAATACACATAATTCCAACGTAAAAACCACCATTAACACTTTGGGGTTTTGGAGGAAAGAGTCTCTTTGCCTCTGTTTGTGTGTGTATATAACCAAAACAAATGCCACAGACATTTAAAACCCTTGACTGACAAACTGCTTTTCAGAAAGTCTGTTTGTATTTAAATTAACAGTATCAGTAAATGAGACTGTTCCTCTCACAATATTCTCCCCAACTTTAAATATTATCTTTTAAAAATTTTGTTAATTTTATAGTGGGAAAATGGTTTTGAATGTGAATTTATTTAAAAAGTTAATTGTGGCCTGGCTGGTGTAGCTCAGTGGATTGAGCACGGGCTGTGAACCAGAGGCTTGCCAGTTCGATTCCCAGGCAGGGCACATGCCTGGGTTGCAGGCCAGGTCCCCAGTGGGGGCCATGTGAGAGGCAACCACACATTGATGTTTCTCTCTCTTTCTCCTTCCCTTTCCTTTGCTTTGCAAATAAATAAATAAAACCTTTAAAAAATAAGAATAAAAAATAAAATAAAAAGTTAGTTGTGAAAATCATTGCCTACAATTCTTATTTTATGAAGCAAATAAGATTAAATGAAGAGCTCTCTATATCCAAACTCTAACTTATATCATGCCTGTCTAGACTACTTTAAACCAAGGTAACAATGGCTTGAAAACAGTTTTGCGACATTAAATGGAATAGAAAGAGTAAGAAGATACCAGGTAAGACGGGTTCAAGAGCCTCAAGTAAGACTTCTGTGGAAGAGATGACCGCAGCATCTCTGTAATTTGTTTATTTGTTTCTGTCTTTCCTACCCTGTTCCAAAAAGAGAAAACAAATAATACATTGATATATCAGCACAATGCAAACAGTCAGACCTCACCTGCAACCAGAATTTCTTAAACGTTCTACCTGGCTATATTTTAAAGCCACCACTGATTTGAAAGGATATACATCAAAGTCACAATTCATAGAACACTAGAGTGAGAAATCCAAGCACCTTCATACCAAGTTTAATTTCCAGTCCAGTTACTACCTTCCTAAGCCTCCCAGCCATGCTGTGTGTGCCCTTCCTGTCCCTTTGCACCTGAATCTTTTTTTTTTTTTAGATTTTATTTATTTATTTTCAAAGAGAAGGGAAGGGAAGGAGAAAGAGAGGGAGAGAAACATCAATGTGTGGTTGCCCCTCACATGGCCCCCCCTGGGGACCCGGCCCGCAACCCAGGCATGTGCCCTGACTGGGAATTAAACCAGCAACCCTTTGGTTCGCAGCCTGCGCTCCATCCACAGAGCTACACCAGCCAGGCCACCTGAATCTTTTTCAACAAACATTTATGCCTGTTAAATTTCTGGTATGAATCACATGCCATTGTTGACCCTCATTATTGTGGCTACCTTGTCTGTTGAAGGAGGAGAATCGCATTTGCAGGATGTGCAGTGTTTGGTGTCAGTATTCAGAGTTCAAAGCCCTGGGAGGGTCCTCTGTCCCTCATCAGAGGAGGTCCTACTGGCTTGTGGTGGCAGGGTGTACAGCTACCCCTGGCATCTCTAGATAACTACGTGAGATAAGCCTGTGAGAAGGAGCAAGAGTGAAGTGGAAATGTTTGGACTGTGTTCGTAAATATCAAGACATATGGGAAACAAATGCAAAATTTTGGAATCTACTACAGCCTGTGAATGCAATATGATGCTGTCATTATTGTTGCCATCAGAAAAATGAAACCCCTTCACACTGAATGTCTTCTCTGTTACTTGTCAGTGATTAATACTGTCATTGTTCCGCTGCCTTGTGTTAAGAATGCATGACAATCAGGATAATGGAGGCATGGAATGCAAACGCTTTCTTCTGACATTCAAGGCCTTATATAACATTGACCTAGCCAACCTTTAAAGCTTGATCTCTCCCTTATGCAAAGCTTTGTTCCAGGAAAACTAGTTACTCATTTCCCTCCCTAACCCCCTGCTTGGTTAGTGCCCTCAGGTCATCTGGAAAGTTCTTTTTACCAAACTGCCTGGCAGTTCTGTCAATTGAGGATCCTCTTAAATGCCACCTACCCCATAATATTTCTCTCCTGTGAACTTTTTTTCTACTCTGATAAAGGTTCTCTGGAGGTAGAAGCTACACACCTTAAACAATATGAATGACAGAGACCTCAAGCTTGTGCCTCTCCTTCCCTGAGTGTAAAGTTGTTGCGGGAAATTACTACCCTGCCAGGGGCTACATAGGCCAGTAATATGTCGTATACCCAGGTATGCCCAAGTAACTTGCTCTTACGGTTGCACGTAGTTGGAAGTGATGGGTGTCACTTCTGGTCTGGGCATTTTGAGAAGCATGCATTGTCTTCTTCACTCTTCTACTTCTTTGGCAGCTTGAGGAAGAAGATTTTGCCAAGCAAAAGAGAATGGCAGGAACCCAAGATGGAAGGAGGCAAATCTCTGGATCATCAGGTGGAACAAAGTTGCCTGCTGACCTAGAACAAAACCACCAAGATGATAAGTAAGCGTGAACTTAGCTTCCATTGGGTTAAACCACCGAAATCTGGTGTTTTCTTTCTTAGAGAGTTAGAGTTATTTTCTTGACTGTTACTGCTTGGTATACTTTAGTGCTTGGCTCATTCCATCTCACATAGAGGGAGCTCCGAAAGTATTTGCTAAATTACATTGAAAATTCAGAGACAAACACAAAGAAATATAAATTAGGTTATGCTTTAAAACATAGTTTGAGATATCTGATGACACCAAAATGTTCTCCGAACACTATTTTCTTAAAAAAAAAAACAAAAAAAAAAAACACCTGTACCCCAAGTCATTTGTTTTACATGATAAGTACTTACACTTTGAAATCAGTTGTCACTTTGTTCTTGGCAAAGAGAAAACAAGATGTTTTGATAACTGATGATCATTCTGGTTGAACGTGAGTGCCAGGTTTTCTTCTGGTTAAATGAGCCAGATGGCATAACTGTGAACAAATAATGACAAAATGGAAGATATTTCTCTTTGACTATCAGATAATTGGGTCAGATTTTCAAATAAGGCATACACAGTGGCTAGAGGCCCTTGGTCAATAGCACTTTTGCTCACATTCCAATTAGACTTTCATTGTAAAACGATGATATTATTATTGTGGGTATTATTTCTTAGGTTGAGCTAAGTCATAAAAAAGGGAGATATTTATTAGCTTTGCCCAAAATGTCATCAAGACAAAATACAATTGGGTCAGCATCTCTCCAAAGCAAACTTCAGTCTAATTCATTATGATGGGACACTGTATTAGAAAACCAGAGTGCCTACTCAAAGAGTAGGAGGAAGGTAAGAAGGTTATCTGAACTTTGGCATACAGCTTGTCTTGGAATTACTCTTTAATTTCCTCTCAGTGTGCTTCTTTTTTACTCTCCTTCACCCATTTTATTCTTCCTCCATCTCAATAAGCAAGTAGCCTCATGGAGCCCTATCTCTGTTCAGAGACATTTTCGTATTATTTATCTTTAGGCCTAGATTGTTTGATTCACTTGTCTAGCCTACACTGTACCATCAGATTATTTCCCATGAAAACATTAATAAATATGTATACATTTGTTTTTGATAGTTTTTCCAAATTTTCTTTGTTTTTTTTTCTAAAACAAAAGTTGAAACCCTTTCAAAAGTTGCTACTTTCTGATAGCAAATGGACTGAGACCCACTTTTGAGGCCCTTTAGTGGCTCATAAAAATCAGTTTACTGAGTCACAACCAGCATTTCCAAAAATTAAATAAAATAGAATAAATACGTGTGTATCAGAAGGTGTTATACTTAGTAGTGGGTATTCATTCAGCAATCTTCTATTTAATTTACTTATATTTGGCATGTGCTATGAGGCAAAATAAAATATATTTCAGTGTGGGTTGAAGTTTTTCATTGTGAGCCATAAAGATGGGTTATCTAGTCATTTACTTAGGTTTCTAATTTCTTTCAATACTATTTTGCAGCTTTTATTGTACAAATTCTGTACTTCTTTTATTAAATTTAACCAGAAGCATTTTGCCATTTTTGGTGTTGTAAAAAAATAGTTTTATTAATTTCATTTTGGACTGTTTGCTAGTATATAGAAATACAATTGGCTTTTGTATATTAACTTTGTATCCTGCAACCTTGCTGAACTTGTTTATTAGTTCTCACAGTTTGTGTGTGTATGTGTGAGAGAGAGAGAGATCTTAGAACTTTCTATATACAAGATCATATCGGGCCAAGATGAAGGCATAGGTAGATATACTTCACTTTCTTATACAACCAAAAGAAGGATAACAACCAATTTAAAAACAAAAACCAACCAGAACTGCCAGAAAACAAACTGTATGGAAGTCCGACAACCAAGGAGTTCAAGAAACATTCCCAGATTGGTAGGAGGGGAGGCAAGGACATGAGACAAGGTGGTGGCTAGCAGATGGGGCAGTCCCACACTGGAGGGTGAATAAACCAAGAGGAACAACTGGAGAGTGAAACAGACTGCACAACTCAGAGTTCCAGCACAGGGGAAAAAAAAGCCTCAAAACTTCTGGATATAAAAATATGTGGGGGTTGCGGTGGCAGGAAAAACTCCCTGCCTCACAAGAGAGTTCGCTGGAGACCCACAGGGTCCTAGAATGTATACAAAACCACCCACCTGGGAATCCACACCAGAAGGGATCAATTTGCTTGTAGGTAGTGAGGGAAGTGACCGAAAGCCAGCACAAAGCAGAGTAAGTGGCTATTTTTCCCTCTCTGACCCCTTCACTACATATAGCACCACAAAGCAGCAACATGGGTTACCCTGCCCTGGCAAATACCTAAAGCTCTGCCCCCTATAATGTAACAGGTGCATGGAGACAAAGAAATATGGCCCAAATGAAAGACAGATCAAAACTCCAGAAAAAGAGCCAAGCAACAAGGAGATAGCCAACCTATCAGATACAGAGTTCAAAACACTAGAAATCAGGATGCTCACAAAAATGACTGACTATGGTCACAAAATAGAGGAAAAAGTGAAGGCTATACAAAGTGAAATAAAAGAAAATATACAGGGAACCACAGTGAAGGGAAGGAAACCAGGACTTAAATCAAAGATTTGTACCAGAAAGATGAAATAAACATTCGACCAGAACAGAATGAAGAAATAAGAATTCAAAAAAATGAGGAGATGCTAAGGAACCTCTGGGACAACTTTAAACATTCCAACACCTGAATCATAGGGGTGCTGGAAGGAGAAAAGGAAGAGGAAGAAATTGAAAACTTATCTGAAAAAATAATGAAGGAAAACTTCCCCAATCTGGTGAAGGAACTAGACATGTAAGTCCAGGAAGCTCAGAGAGTCCCAAAGAAGTTGGATCCAAGGAGAAACACACCAAGACACATCATAATTAAATTACCCAAGATTAAAAATAAGGAGAGAATCTTAAAAGCAGCAAGAGAAAAGGAGACAGTTACCTACAAAGGAGTTCCCATTAGACTATCAGCTGATTTCTCAAAAGAAACCTTACAGTCAAGAAGGGGCTTAGAGGAAAAAAGTATTCCAAGTCATGAAAAGCAAGGACCTACAACCCAGATTACTCTTTCCAGCAAAGCTAGCATGTAGAATGGAAGGGCAGATAAAGTGCTTTGCAGATAAGGTCAAGTTAAAGGAGTTCATCATCACCAAGCTCTTATTATATGAAATGTTATAAGGGACTAATCTAAGAAAAAGAAGATTATCAAAACTACAAAGAGTAAAATAACAACAAACTCATAACTATAAACAACTGAACCTAAAACACAAAAACAAAAGCAAACTAAGCAAACAACTAGAACAGGAACAGAATCACATAAATGGAGATCACATAGAGGCTTATCAGCGGGAAGGCGTGGGGGGAAATGGAGGAAAAAGGTACACAGAATAAGAAGCATAATTAGTAGGCACAAAATAGATGGGGGGGGCAGGGGGATAAGAATAGTACATGAAGTGGAGAAGCCAAAGAATTTATATGTAGGACCCATGGACATGAACTAAGGCGGGGAGTGCTGGAGGGAGGGGTGGTGCAGGGTGGGGGGGATAAAAAGGAGAAAAAACCTGGGACAACTGTAATAGCATCTTTTAAAAAAAGATGATGTTATTGGCAAATGCACATTTTCCTTTCAAATCTGGATGCCCTTTCCTTTCTTGCCCTGGCTGGAACCTACAGTCCAATATAAAGTGAAAGTGGTGGAAGCAGACACCCTTGTTCTGCTGTAAGGAAGAAAGCATTTAGTCTTTGACTACTAAGTATGGTGTTTTTTTTTTAATAGATTTTATTGATCATGCTAATACAGTTGTCACATTTTCCCCCCTTTATTCCCCCCGCCCCGCCCCACATCCCCCCATTCCCCACCCTTTAGTTTTTGTCCCTTGGTCATACACATAAGTTCTTTGGCTTCTACACTTCCCATACTATTCTCAACCTCCCCCTGTCTGTCTTCTACCTACCGTTTATGCTACTTTTTCTCTGTACTTTTTCCTCCTCTTCCCCCCACCCACTCCCCTGTTGATATCCCTCCATACCTTATATAAATCCTTTTAACATTTCATATAATAAAGGCTGTGTGATGATGAACTCCTTGAACTTGACCTTATCTGGGAAGCACTTTATCTGCCCTTCCAGTCTAAATGAAAGTTTTGCTGGATAGAGTATTCTTGGATGTAGGTCCTTGCCTTTCATGATTTGGTATACTTCTTTCCAGCCCCTTCTTGCCTGAAAGGTCTCCTTTAAGAAATCAGCTGACAGTCTTATGGGAATTCCTTTGTAGGTAACTATCTCCTTTTCTCTTGCTGCTTGTAAGATTCTCTCCTTATTTTTAATCTTGGGTAATGTAATTATGATGTGCCTTGGTGTGTTCCTCTTTGGGTCCCACTTCTTTGGGACTCTATGAGCTTCCTGGACTTCCTGGAAGTCTATTTCCTTTGCCAGACTGGGGAAATTCTCCTTCATTATCTGTTCAAATAAATGTTCAATTTCTTGGTCTTCCTCTTCTCCTTCTGGCAGCCCTATGATCCGGATGTTGGGCTGTTCACAGATGTCTCAGATGTTCCTAAGCCTCTCCTCATTTTTTTGAATTCTTATTTCTTCCTTCTGGTCCACACCATCGATTTGAGTCCCAGTTTCCTTCTCTTCCCTACTGGTTCCCTGCACATTCCCCTTCATTTTCTTTAGCATATCCTTCATTTGTTCATTTATTTGTGTCCAACTTTCTTCCAATTTTGTGAGCATCCTGATTACCAGTGTTTTGAACTGTGCATCTGATAGATTGGCTATCTTCTCGTGCCTTAGTTGTAATTTTTCTGGAGCTCTGTTCTGTTCTTTCATTTGGGCCATTTTTTTCCCTCAGTGCGCCTGTTACTTTAAGGGGCGGAGTCTTAGGTGTTCACCAGGGTGGGGTAACTCACATCTTTGTGTTGTGACACTGCCTGTGGGGGCGGGGCCTGAGAGAACAATGGTGATTGCTCCACTCTCTGCACTTCCCCTGCTACCCACAAGCAAACTGGGCCCTTCTTTGCTGGCTCCAGGGTTGGTGGGTGGGCCTGCACAGTTCCGAGTCCCTGTGGGTCTCTCCAATGAACTCTCCTATGAGGCGGGGAGTTCCTCCCACTGCCACCTCAACCCCCACAGGTGTTTTCAATTGGTGGTTTGAGGCTGTATTTCTGAGATGGTGGGTTGTGCGGTCTGTTCCGCTCCCCAGCTTTTTCTCTCGGTTTATCTGCACACAAATGAGGGACTGCCCAGTCCACCAGTCTCAGCCCCTTTGGGACTGGGTCGGCCAGCCACGAGTTTCACTGAGTGCGCCAGCAGCGTTTTGGCCAAGGGCGCCAGCCGCAGGCCTCTCCAGGCAGCTGCAGCATTGCCCATACCGCTCCACAAACCAGGGTCTCGCTGCGCACTCTTTGCCTGGCTCCGCCCCGCTTACTGGTCTGGATGAATGTGTCTTCTTTAACTCCTTGGTTGTTGGACTTCCACTCAGTTTGATTTTCTGTCAGTTCTGGCTGTTTTTGTTTTTTAAATTATTGTTTTTTCCTCTTTTTGTTGTGCAAGGAGGCACGGTGTGTCTACCTACGCCTCCATCTTGGCCGGAAGCCGTGTTTTTTGTTTGTTTGTTTGTTTTTTTATAGATGCCCTTTATCAGCTAAGATGGTTGGTTCCCTTCTATCCAAGTTTATTGGGGTATTGTTGTTGTTTCTAACCACAAAATAGTTTTGTATTGTGTTGTGTTTTTTCTGTGTGTGTTCAGATCATGTTTTTGTCCTTTATTCTATTAATATGGTATTATATTGATTTATTTTTGGACATTAAGCCACCCTTGCTTTTTTGGGATAGATTCTCTTGGTCATAGTGTATAATGCTCATCTCTATACCATGATATTGTCTTAAAGGTAGAAGGTGGAAACCTTTGGTAGAGTTGTCCTAAGTGTGTGGCATGTCTGGCCTTTCCCTCCATATTCCTGGCACTTAGTACGGTCAAGGGTGATATCTTTACCTCTTAATGTTAATTCAGTAACTATCTAGGGTCCTTTCCTGTAGTCCAAAGGACTCCCTTTAGTATTTCTTCGAGGGCAGATCTACTAGTGAAAAACTATCTCAGTTTTTTTAAATGTTTATTTAAATACCTCAATTTCTGAAGGATGTTTTTCTGGGTATACAGTTCTGTCTTTTTTGTTTCAGCTCTTTGAATGTCACCCCACTGAACTACTGGCTTACAGTTTCTGATGAGCAGTAAGCTCTCAATTTCGCCAGTGATCACTTGTACATGATGTGTCATTTTTCTCTTGCTGTTTTCAAGATTCTCTTCTCATCTTTGGCTTTAGGCCATTTGATTATACTGGAAATTCCTTTAAAATATTGGATGAGATACTTATTGGCAGTTGGGCTGTAGTTCCTTCGATGTGTCTTATTGCCTCTCAGAATGTTCCATCAGTGCTATTGTGATCTACTCCTCTAACTCTGCCTAGAGTTATTCTCAGAAAATATTTATGAAGCAGGAAGGAATGATGGCCGTATTTCCCATTTTTTCATCCTTTTTTGTTTTGTTTCTCACTAAAGGGAAGCCTTTTCATTCTAAATTACCTCTGCTGAAACGTTAGGCTGTGCTGCGACTCTTCTCTGATGACTTAAGGCCACGAGAAGGTTTACATTGTATACACTATTTTGTTCAATGCTTTCTTCCACTTAATCACCTAATGTGAATATTTTCCAGTGTCTTCCAAAATACAATTTACTAATGGCTGCATAGTAATTCATAGCTGCAAAAAGAAACTACTTCTGGTTATTTTGTTAGTTTCTGATTTTTCCCTATTATAAAAAACACTGCAATGATTATTAACAACCTGCCAGAGGGCAGGAGCCCTATTTTATTCTGTATTAAGTTGCAGCATATACCACAGAGCCTGCCTCATAAAAGACACCAATAAATATGTGTAGAATGAAAACAAACCCTAGCTCTGTGGCTCAGTGGACTGAGTGCCCACCTGCAGACCAAAGGGTCGCTGGTTCAATTCCCATTCAAGGCACATGCATGGGTTGTGGGCCAGGTCCCTGGCTGGGGGTGCTGGAGAGGCAATCACACATTGATGTTTCTCTCCCTCTCTTTCTCCCTCCCTTTCTCTAATAATAAATAAAATAAAATCTTTTAAAAAAGAAAATTTTTTTTAAAAAATGTGTGTAGAATGAATAAGTGGTTGGATAACAAGCTCTTAAACTTTTATTTACGAATTTGATTAGTTCCTTTAAAAAATACCCAGAGGAGAAATTAATGGATAGGTAGATCTGTATATGTTTTAAACACTTGGTTAGTATTTTCAAATTGCATGCAGAATGATTTTGTCCATTTACACATTCACTGGGTGTATATGGGAATTTCTGTTTTCTAACCTCCCCAACTACTGACGTGTTTAAATCTATGTAACTGATGGTTGAAGAATAGGGCTCTCCTAGTAGTTTTAATGTACATTTCTTGTAGGATAAGCAGTGATGAACTTTTTAACATCTTTTGCCATTTGCTCCTTTGACCAGCAGAGCTCATCACTTTAGAAAGGAGGGAGGCTCTCTCTGAATCCCGGGGACCACAGCCGGCCTGCGGCTGCTGAGGGAATGAGACAGCTGCTCTGAGACTGTCACCACCGGTCTGATTCTCAGGTGGTCCCACAGGGTGTTATCCTCACTGGTAAGAACAGCAGGGAGCGATTCAATCATACCTTTCTCTTGGCAGGTTCTTCTCTCCTGGCACCATGACCCAGGAAACTCAGGTTTATGTTTGGGACTCTAGGAACTTAGGGACAGGCTCACTGCCACCACCTCTGCTGAGGTTCACCTCGGGTTAGATACCCACTTCCGCTGCTGCTCTCCTTCTCCCATTGGAGAGATACCACCTCCGCTGACGTTCACCTTCTCAGGTTAGATACCCACCTCCACTGCCGCTCTTCTCCCGTTGGAGACACCACCTCCGCTGCCGCTCACCTTCCTCTATTGGAGAGTCTCCCAAGTTTTTCTGAATTTGCACCCCTGCTGGCAAACAGTTTTCAAGCATGTTTTTCCAATATATGTCTACCAATAAAATTAAGTACATATACACCTATCACATGAAACTCAAAATTTTAAAGGGTAAGATTAAAAAGATATACACAACTGGCAGCTCCCAACATTCCTTCTTGCTCAGTGATATTTCTTTTGGGGGTCCCCCACCTTAGAGCTTAGGGCTCTCAGTTATTTGTAGCAAAGTGGGTTGTCTCCTATCTGAGCAGGTGCGTTGTTTCCACAGTTCTTAGGGAGTCAGACTTCCTCCACCGCTGACCAGCTGACGGTATCACCCTGCACTTCCCGTGGGGTGCCATACCAGGGCACTTCAAACTGCTGTTCAGTAAACCGAACCCAGTGGCCTCTGATGCAGACTTTATATATGAGCCAAAGCCAGAGCCGTGAAAGAACCGGCAGTCTTTCCCATTCTTCTCAGCCTCTGCTGCCTCACACTCAGCTGCTGGTCTGCTTATTGGAGTCTGCCGTGACATCTGAGCAACGAAAAAGCAGTGGCATTCCCAGCCGAATCAGAACCTGCCCTCAGCAGTTACAGCTCGCATCGCATCGATCCGATTAAGTGAAATATTTACATCACATCATACTGTGTACACATGTAATATCTCTATACAGAGAAACACTCATGCAAAATAATGTAAAAATTTAACTGAAATAATAAAAGAAACAATAGTACTCAAATAAAAGTTTTAAGGCAATTTCTTTATAGTAAAATGTAACACCAAATGCATTCATGGAAGTAGCTTTCTTTAAGGAAAGAGGAAAAATCCTTCAATACATTTTAGTTGAAACGTGGGGGGAAGATGCTGTATTTGAAAGGGCGAGGGGCTTTGGGGCCAAACACCTGGATTTGAACTAGCTTTTGACCCAAGCTTGCTGTGTGCTAGCAGTGTGACTTCTGACATTGAGATTTATGGTCTATGAAAAGGGGATAATAATCCCCTTACCTTATAATACTATGAAAATTAAACCACAGAATGTCCACTAGCCATTTTCCGTGTAGTAGCAACTCAATAAATGTTTGTTCATTCTGAGACGGGATAGTAAGGCGGTAGGACAATTCCTGCACAAGTGGAATGGGGAAACTGAGATAAGAAAATTAATCAAGACCAACCAGTTTGAGCAACTTACAGCCCTTAGTTCCCCTAACCAAGGACACCTGAGAACATGTAATGTGTATCTCTCCTCCATAACTAGAGGATACATAGCTTAAATCACCCTGGTCTGGGGACTTCCTTCGGTACTTCTCCTTGCAGTTGTGAAATACCACATGTGTCCAGGGAAGGGAGAAGGGGAAACCTAAAAGCTGGCTACAAGCATAAGACCCCTAAGAAACATAAGATAAACAACTGTCTTTCATTGAGCTTATTCACAGGACTTAAAGAAGGAGAAAAACAAGACCAGGGTGCACCTTCGGGGAGAAAATAACAACCATTCTTCAGTGCCCAGGAGCCACAGAAACTCACACCAAAATGGAAAAGCCTTCTCGCTCCCTCTCACCCCAATAAAAAGCCCGAGCACTCACAGGCAGATGACTCTCTGGGTCTGGTTCCCAGAGTTTCCACCCTCTGCAGAGCTGAAATAAGTCTTATTTTCATTATCGGCATCCCTGAACTAAATTCTTTTATTTCGGGAGATAAGAACCCAAATTGGTTCTGGGTTTGGTTTGGTAATGAGCCCTTCCTCATCTTTTTTAGACAGGCATGTGAATTTCTTGCGTGCCTGCTTAGGTCCTAACTTCAAAGCTTGCCTGTTTCAGCATTAACGATGCAGAATGGTTTTCCACCAGCTGCTTTAACTACCTAAAAATGTCTTAAATTTGGAACTTCTATTGGAAAAAGTCTATGTTCCATTTGATCATTTCTAAGTCTCTAATGCAATCAAATGGGTTTACTTCTAATAAAAGTTAGTGGATATAGCCTCAGGTAATTCCATAATGTGACAGTCATCAGAATTATTTTTAGCATCATTAACTGATTTTAAAAAAATTATACATAACTATAGTGTTCCACAAATTCACATGTACAGCAAAATGCACATTCACACCTGCTGAAAAACCTGCTTTAGGAGAAAGTTTCTCCATTCAGCTCTTTCTGTTCAGCTTTTCCTTGCTCCTTATTTAGTTCTGTAAATACAGGCTTATGTTTAGCCCCCAGCCCCCCTTGACTCTCCATGCACCCTTCTAAAAACATTTCCTATTAAGGGATTTTCAATAGTTGATCTCTTGGAGAACCATTGCAGGTGTGAGTGAGAGTTGTCTGCCACAACTCTCAGGAATCACAGCTAAATCAGGAATCACGGAGGCCCATGACAGCCGTTTGCCGGCTGCGTAGTTCTCCCAGTATTTTGGAAAACTTACTGATGACCAGAGAGGGTCAAGCCTGGTGTCTGCGGAAGTCTATTTCATCTCCCCTTCCCCACCTTTTCTGTTCCGTGGGCAGCCAGAGAATGGGAAACGCTGGCTGACAGCACCACAGACTGAGGTAACCAACACTCACTCCCCAGGCTCAGGAGAGGCCAGAGCTTCCCAGCCAGGCGGAGGGGCCTCACCCTGGACTACAGGTCTTTAACGAGCTAACCTTCCTAACCTTCACTGGTCACCTTCCAGGCCTCAGGCTGCTCCTGCTCTCGGGGAAAAGTGGTTGAAAAGGGGGCCACATACTAAACCTGACAGGCTCAAGGGAGGCCAACATGGCAGGCCCTACCAACCCAGAGACCAAAAGTAACCACTCACAACCGTCTGAATGTAAACATCCCTAACTCAAAGTGAGTCCTAGCAGGTACTCTTGCACTAGGCCTGTAGCTTACCTGGCAAAAGTCAATCACTACCCCAACAGAGCCTATTGTCATTTTGCATCTGAGATGACATACCTTTGAAATGTCACAGTGTCTCCTGCTCCAGACCCCTCAGGGCAAAACCACTAGCACCAAACATCAGACCACAGAACTGCTCTTTGTTATCTTCTTCCCTGAATACCATCTCTCTCAGCTGTAATGTTCATTATTAGTTAAACTTTACCCACCAATGTAAAAGAAGTCTCTCCATTTTAGGCTATATCCAATTCCACAGATTTCTCTACTTTGCTTTCTCATGCTCCCTTTAATTTACCACCAATAGATTTCATGTAACCCTCCGTACGTCTCCCTCTTCAATTCTAAAGTATAAAATAAGCTGCAAAACTGCCATTCTCAGGAGCATTTACCCATTCACTGAGATTTTGCCTCCCCGCAATGGACAGTTTCCCTCAAATAAACTCAGAAAACATCTCTACAGCTTTGGACATTTCTCACATTGACAGAAGAAACCACTCACACTTCACCAAAAGGACGAGCTGAGAGAGGGGAAGGATTTGGAGTCAGTGAGACGGGCCCTGGGATCTCTCCCCGGCTCCTGGGTATTGCCCTGGGCCCTGGTCTCCTGGTCTCTGAAGGGGTGAGCAGTTCCTGCTCTGTGGGGTTGCAAACGTGCATGGCACCTACTAGGCACTCAGTGAGCCATGAGCATACCTCAGCCGCTGGCCAGTGGACTCTGCTGGTCACCGCTCTGTGCCCAGCTCTGCCTCTTCTTCCTGATGTTAGCATCTTTCTCATCAGCCCATCCTGGGTTTCCTTTCAGTTCTTTGTCTTCTCAGTCTTTTGACTTTCTTTTCAAGGTTTTTACTTCCAGTTGATTTTCCCCACTAGACAGTGGGTTGTGCTTTATTATTTCTAGAATCTTTGCTTCCACAGTCACTAAATGTTACCATATTTACTTCCCTTGAATTAAATAAAGCCTCTTGAAGAACATCACCACAGTCAGGGAAGGAAACCAGGTGTTCTCTGTTAGATTCTCCTTCAGCCTTCGGCAGCCTAGTGCCTTGAGGACCAGGCTGGTGAGGAGAGCTTCCTCATCTCCCTGGGAGCTCCAGGGCTGTCGCTGTATCCTCTCTGTCCTTTGACACACTTTGGGAAGACTCAACTCCTGGACATGTGGCTCAGTCTGTCCTCTCCCTCCTGGCACCAGCCCGTGCTCTTGGCCCCTCCTCCATGATGGAAGAATCCCACACTTCCGTGTTCCCATAACCCCGCTTGGCTTTGCCTGAAGGTATGAGCCCCAACCCCCAAACTCTTCCCTCCTAAATAATAAAGGGAATATTTTGCCTTCAGCTTTATTCACTGTTTTGCTCCTCAAATGGTTTAGAACCTATAGAGAAAAAAGAGATGTTACTTTTGGGACCTTCTCAAATCCCCAATGGCATTGTCAAAAAACAAAGCTGGGTAGGGGTGAGTAATAAGGAGAGTGTGGCAAACTGAAGAGGGAGTGAACTATGCAGAGAATAGAGCCAACTCAGCTCCAGCTCACTGCCACCTTGTGGACATTGGGCCCTACTTCTCCCAGGTATTTCCAAATTCCAAGGAAATTCAGAGCTCTTGATTTTTATATGACATCTCCATACCTTTAAAGGTTCACAACAAAACTAAACAACAAACAAACAAAACAACCTTAGTTGTTGTGGATCAAACTAAATGTATCTATAGACCAAGGCTGTCCCCAGGCCGTCTGCCTAGGCCCGCAGTGCTGCCTCCTCCCTGGTCACACCTGCATGTAATTCCACATCCATCATCCCGTCTGGAAAACTTCCTACATCCCATCAGGGAAAGTGAACCCCAGATGCCCTGTGTCACCTGAGGAGGGGCACTGCTGTCAGTGAATGAGTTACTGTGGAAGTGAAAGTTAGCACTTTTATTTGATAATTAACTGCTCTCTTTTTAGTGATGGCTTTTGGTCTGGCTTCCTTAAAATGAAACATACCTTTAGAGTTACATACAAATTAACATGCAGAGTATGAAAAAGGCAACCAGCTCTGTAACAGAATGAAATGACCATCTTCTCAAAGGTCTAATAAGTGGAATTTGGACTTAAAAGCTCTCACGGTGAGGTGGGCAATAATTTGTAGGGAAGGTACTGAATTGCAGCATTTCTGGGAGAGGAGCAAATGTCCCTCTAGCCTAAAAGCTCTCCTAGTTGGTCAATAATCACATAAACATCAGACAGGTCAGCAAGAGAAAAGAACCAAATTTAATCCATGCATATGTATGGAAACCCTGCATATGTGAGCGAGTGAAACCCCACATGCAGGAGAGGTTCGGGGAGAGAAAGGGGGACAGAGGCGAGTAACGCATCCTGAGCTAGGGTGAGGGGCAGGGCCTTGGGGCTGCTAAGGGTCATTGCAGGGTGAAGAGAGCTGATGCTTAGTAAATAGAGGTTTGTCCTGTCTTATAAATTGGTCAAAAGAATTTATCTCTGACAATTTCTTACTAAGAACAAGGAACTTAAGTTTTTCTAGGTGGTGAAAGGGAAGGGCAGAATTCTGCTTCTCTTGACTCTGAAGCTGACATGGCCCTTAGCTCAAAGTAAT
>PVJI01028637.1:0-16273 GCA_004026765.1 Micronycteris hirsuta
ACAAGTAGCATAAATGGGAGGTAGACAACAGACAAGGGGAGGTTAGAACAGTATAGGAAGTACAGGAGCAGAAGGACTTATGTGTATGACCTATGGACAAAACTAAAGGGAGGGGAAAGGGGGGTAAGGGGGAGGGGGGAAAGAAGGGGGGAAATGGGGCAACTGTAACAGCATAATCAATAAAATATAGTTAAAAAAATACAGGGGAAAAGGGATTGTCAACCGAGAACTATACAGCCAGCAAATATATTTTTTCAAAAAAGAAGCTAAAATAATTTTTCAGACACACAAAAGCTAAAGAAATTCATCACCAGCAGGCCCACAACACAAGAAATAGTAATGAAGTCCCTCAGGTGGAAGGGAAATGACACCAGTCAGAAGCCTGGATCAGCACATAAAATAGAAAGCATTCATGATAGCTACTTAGTAAATATTTAAGATTATTTTCTTCTTATCTACTTAAATCTCCCTAAAAGATAACTGTTTAAATACAAATGACTATAGATTCTAACATTTGTAACAAGTGTGAAATTAAAATGTGTAACAACACTAGCAGGAGGTCCAGAGGAGAAAAACGAAAGCACGCTGTTTAAGATCCTACACTATGTACGAGGTGGTATAATATTACGTCCTGCCTGTGACTTCACTACTACCACGGACGCGAGTGTTCATGAGGACAGGGTTACAGTCCTGTCTTTGATACTCATCTTCAAGAAGATAACCACCGTCCTTTCCTGTCCACCAGGCAGCGCTGCCTTCTGGCCCACAGCTGCCTGCACCTCTCACCCAGACAACCTCGCTGGACCTGCCTTGTGACAACTTTGTCTGACGAGGAAACACGAGACTCTAGAGCCACTACCAGTTTTTGATCAAGTGCGCTGCTAACCAGTTACCACAACATTTTTCTTAAATTAATATATGTTTAACCAAAATTTCCAGGGCTAGTCAGTTTTTGAAATTGCGTACTTTCCTACCATCAATCTTATACAAAACAATATTACACTTAAGACTCTAGTCACTTACACTGAATTTGCAAATCATACCTGGGTGCTGGTATATCTGGATCAGCATGTATGGTTATACCTCTTTTTGCTGGCCAGTACACTGAAGATTCAACACACTGTAAAAACAAATTTTTCCAGAAAAAAAAAATATGCTAGCAAAATAGAGACTCTTGAGGAATCAAAATTCCAAGGGGATTTTTCTCATCAATGGCCACCCCAGACAATTTTCAGGCAACACAGATGTGGAGAGACAAGGAACTGATGACACTACTGCTATACCCACTCAACTGAAGTGGCCGCATGGCCGGGAGCTGGCACTCAGGTCTTTAAAATGTCCTGTCATTGCTTTCACCAATCTTGGCAAAGGGACTGGAAGGACAGGTCAGTCCTGAGCTTAACTATTATAGTGTCCCATTATCCCAGATCTTTACACCCGTGTTAAAATAAAGACAAATACCAGATTTGCAGAGAGGCCACTAGGCCAAGAACAAGGGGGCACCTGGAGTTCTTGTTTTTTTGAAATAGAGCAAAAAAGCAAACGATATTTTTTCATGAAAGGATTTTTTAAACAGAAAACATTTTTGATTCCTAGATTTTAAAAGAGAATATTCTATTTTTCAAAGATTTTACTTATTTATTTTTAGGGAGAGGGGGATAGAAAGAGAGAGGGACAGAAACATCAATGTACGGTTGCCTCTCACATGGCCCTCACTGGGGACCTGGCCCACAACCCAGACATGTGCCCTCACTGGGAATCGAACCAGCAACCTTGGTTCCCAGGCTGGCACTCAATCCACTGAGCCACACCAGCCAAGGCTAAAAGAGAATATTCTAAAATTAACATTACATGAACTTTATGTTTAATGAACATTTAAAAATACAACCTTATTTACATCTTTTAAAGAGATGCACTGTTGTTTCTCTTCAGATTTTTTTGTAGGTGAACCACTCAAGTAATCCATTTTACATTTTATAGTTTTATCTGAAAAATAAAAATAGTAATAAAAGTGTTATTAATAAATGGTAAACAGGACAAAGGGATTACAATTAAAAAGTATAATCATAAAATCTTCGTACATAAAATTATTATGGAATAGGGTTCTATACTAAATCTTACTTGAAGGGATTAAATTTTTAAATCTTGTTTCAACCCTTATTAAAAAAAATGCTTGCTTTAAAAATTCCTTTACTGGCTTACTAAGAATAAACATAATGTTCTGTCATAACTTGGCATCCTCTACTTTCCAAAGAGGGCCACAACATGTGTCCCAACACCTCAGCTCTGACAATGTGACTGTGACTGCTCCCACCAAGAAGCGAGCTCTGTATTCCCTTCCCATGAGCTGGATGGGCTCACAAGCAGCACTGAAGTGGCATTATGTGACTTCTAAAGCCAGACCACAAAAATGTCATGTACTGTGACTTGCTCTCCTGGATGCTCACTTCTGAAACCTGGCCAACATGTTATGAGGAAGACCAAGCAACCACATGAAAAAGCCACTATAAATATTTCATATGACAGGCCAAGCTGAAGTCCCAGCCAAAAGCATCAACTGTCAGATGTAAGACTGAATAAGTCTTCAAATGAATCCAACTATTTAGTCGCAACCAGCTTCCACAAATGCGGAAACAGACATAAAGCTTTCCTGCTGTGCCTATCCTAATTCCTGAACACAGAATCCATGAGACTTATAAAATGGTTGGTTTATACCACTAAATATTATAAATGTTAGTTATACGGCAATAACTGGAATACCAATTTTAAGTCAGTTTCAGCAATGGTTCGGAATCACAATTTTGCATCTCACTTCTTAATAGCACAGGGGATAGAGAAGATGTTAAAAAACAGGCTGAATTTGAATTACCAGAAGGTGCAAAATTCTGAAGATTCAAATATCTTTATCTTAAATTTGGGACATTAACCCCTAATCAGATGCATCATTGGTGAAAGTATTCTCCGTTCAGCGGGTCGTCTTTTCATTTTGTTGATGGTTTCCTTTGCTGTGCAAAAACTTTTTAGTTGGATGTGGTCTCTTTTGTTTTTCCTTTGTTTCCCTTGCCTGAGGAGATATATCAGAAAAAATATTGCTACAAGAAATGTCCATATTTCCCTATGTTTTCTTCTACGATTTTTATGGTTTTGAGTTTAACATTTAAGTCTTTAATCCATTTTGACTTTATTCTTGTGTGTGGTGAAAGAAGGGGGCCTAATTTCATTCTGTTGCACAGATCTGCCCAATTTTACCAACACTAATTATTGAATAGACTACCTTTACCTCATTGCATGTTCTTGCTTCTTTTGTCCGATATTAATTGACCATAATGATGTAGGTTAATTTCTAGGCTCTCTATTCTGTTCCGTTGACCTATGTGTCTGTTTTTATGCCAGTACCATGCTGTTTTGATTACTATGCCCTTGTAGTATAGTTTGATATCAGGTAGTCTGATTCCTCCAACTTCATTCTCCTTTCTCCAGCTTACTGTGGTTATTTTGGATCTTTGTGGTTCCATATAAGTTTTTGGAATATTTGTTCTAGTTCTGTGAAATACACCATTGCTATCTTGATAGAAATTGTGTTGAATCTACAGATTGCTTTGGGTACTATGGACATTTTAATGATGTTAATTCTTCCTATCCATGAACATGATACATGCTTCCACTTACTTGCATCTTCTTCAATGTCTTTCTTCAGTCTTTTGTTTCTAAGTACAGGTCTTTTACAACCTTGGTTAAATTTATCCCTAGGTAATTTTTTTTTTGAAGCAACTGTAAATGGGATTATTTTCTTAGTTTTCATTTATGTTAATTATTCGTATATAAAACTGCAATGATTTCTAGGTATTTATTTTGTATCCTGCTACTTTACTGGATTCACTGATGAGTTCTAACAGGTTTTTGGTAGAATCTTTAGGGTTCTCTATACACAGTACCATCTCATCTGCAAATAAATTTTACTTCTTTCTTTCCATCTTTGATGCCTTTTATTTCTTCTTCTTGTCTGATTGCTGTGGCTAGGACTTCCAGAACTATGTTAAATAAGAGTTTTGAAAGTATACATCCCTGTCTTGTTCCTGATCTTAAGGGAAACATTTGTAGTTTTTGCCCATTGAGTATGATGTTGGCTGTGGGTTTATCACACATGGCCTTTATAACACTGAGGTATATTCCCTCTATTCCCATTTTGCTGGGAGTTTTTTAAATCATAAATGGGTACTGGATTTTATCAAATGCTTTTTCTGCATCTATTGATATGGTCATGTGGAGAATTTTTTTTCTTTAATCTCACCATAGGACATTTTTTTAATTGCTTTTAGGAAAAAAAGAAGAGAGAGAAACATTGATTAAGGAGAGAAAGATCGATTGGTTGCCTTATCAGATGCACCATGACCAGGGATTGAACCCACAACCTGGGTATATTTCCTGACTGGGAATCAAACCAGTGACCTTTGGTCTACAGGACAACACTCCAACCAACTGAGCCACACTGGCCAGGGCTCATGCGGCTTTTATTCATTTTGTTTAATCGTATTTACTGATTTGCGGATACTGTACCAAGCTTGCATCCCTGGAATAAGTCCCACTTGATCATGGTGTGTAACCTATTCAATATATTGCTGGATCTGGTTTGTTAATATATATATTTTTAAGATTAGATCTTCATCTCACATTTTATTTTAAACATTTTTTATTCTAGATGGGCTAAAGGAGTAAATGTAACAATAAAATCATTGTCAAACTACAAGAAAATCTAGGAAAATACTCCCCAGTCGTGGGATTGGAAAGAACATCGAAAGCATGAAATCACAGAAGAAATTCCCAATTAAAACACATAATGTTGTATCCTGTTTGTTAATATTTTGTTGAAGATTTTAACATCTATGTTCATCAGAGATACTGGCCTATAATTTTCTTTGTTTTGTCTTTATCTGATTTTGGAATTAGGATAATGCTGGCCTCATAAAATGAGCTTGGGAGTCTTCCCTCCTCTTGAATTTTCTGGAATGGTTTGAGAGGGATAGGTGTTAGTTCTTCTTTGAATTTTGATAAAATACACCTGTGGTGCCATCCAGCCCAAGACATGTGTTTGCTGGGAGTTTTTTTTAAAAATTATTGCTTCAGTTTCACTAGTTGTAATCTATCTAATTAGATTCTCTGATTCTTCCTGATTCAGTTTTGGAAGAGTGTATGTTTCTAGGAATTTATCCATTTCATTCAGATTGTCCAATTTTTTGACATACAGTTGTTCATAATATTTGCTTACAATCTTTGTATTTCTTTGGTGTCGTTACTTCTCCTGTCACTTCTGACTTTATTTGTGCCATGTCTTTTTTTTTTTGATGAGTCTGGTTAAAGGTTTATCTTTCAAAGAATGAGCTTTTGGATTCACTGATCTTTTATAATTTTATATTTAGACTTTACTTCATTTATTTCTACTCTAGTTTTTTTTTTTATTTCATTCCTTCTAATAACTTTGAGCTTTGCTTGATGTTCTTTCTCAAGTTCCTTTAAGGGTAAAACTAGATTGTTTGAGATTTTTCTCATTTCTTGAGGCAGGACTGTAATGCTATGAGTGTCCCCCTCTTAGGCTTTCGCTGTGTCCCATAAATTTTGTGTTGTTGTGTTCTCATTTTCATTTTTTCAAGATACCTTTCAATTTCTTCCTTGACCTCATGGTTAACCCATTTACTGCTTTTTAGTCTCCATGTCTTTGCATGTCTTCTAGTTTCTTTCTTGTGATTGATTTTTAGTTTCATACCATTATGGTCAGAGAAGATGCTTGATATGATTTCAGTCTTCTTAAATTGAGACTTGTTTAGTGACCTAACAGGTAGTCTATCCTAGAAAATGTTCCATGTGCACTTGAAGAGAATGTTCTGCTGCTTTGGGGTGAAATGCTCTGAAGATATCAATTAAATCCATTTGATCAAGTGTGTCATTAAAGCCACCATCTCCTTGTTGACTTTCGGTCTGGAAGATCTATTACTGCCACTCTTTCTTTGTATGTCCATCATGATTTGCTCTATATATTTAGGTGCCCCTATATTGGGTGCATAAATGTTCAGAAGGGTTATATCCTCTTACTGGATGGCTCCCCTTTATCCCTATGTGGTGTCCTTCTTTGTCTCTTACTAAAACCTTTGTTTTAAAGTCTATTTTGTGCCCTGCCTGGTAAAGCTCAGTGGATTGAGCATGGGCCTGAGAACCAAAGGGTCACCGGTTCAATTCCCAGTCAGGGCACATGCCTGGGCTGCAGGCCAGGTCACCAGTATGGAGTATGTGAGAGGCAACCACACATTAATGTTTCTCTCCTTCTCTTTCTCCTTCCCTTCTCTCAAAAATTAAATAAAATCATTAAAAAATCTATTTTGTCAGGTATTAAGTATTGCTACCCCATGACAAGTTAAGGGACATTGAGAATCCTCCTTGTTTATGCCCGAGCCCATGACCTTTATTGTAAGAATGAAATATGGGTGTGCTCTCTCCCTGGGAGAACTGGCCCTTCTCCCTGGGAGATCAGTACTTTTACTATTTAACTGTTCCTTCGGGGAGACTTGGCCCTTCTCCCAGAGGGACTTGTTGGTTAGTCAAGTCACACAAGGCCCTTAGTGCATAGCCACTTTTGTCTAAAACATATTTAACCATAGCCCCCAAGTGAGACTTTGGAATCTCACCCAAGAGAAGGACGTTTCGCTCGGAACTTTCCCAGTTGGACCCCAAATGCTGTCTCCGGAATTCCCAGTATCTATGTCCAGGTGTTGGTGAACTCCCATCTGGAGATGTATGATCTTGATTCTTGCTTTCACTTTGCTCTTGCTTAATAAAGTGCTTAGTTATTCATATTTTACTTGGGGTTTTTATTGTCTGAGAATCCGAACCTCCAAATTAAGTGGCCACAATCTCATATGTGCCCCTTAACAGCACACTCCTGCTTCTCTTTCCTTTCCATTTTCAGAAAATATCTTTTTCCATCCCTTTACTTGTAGTCTGTTTGTATCTTCCAATTTCTGAGATGAGTCTCTTGGAGGCAGCACATGCATGGGTCTTGCCTTCTTATCCATTCAGCTACCCTCTGTCTTTTGATTGGAACATCTAAGCCACTTACAATTACACTGAATACTGACAGGTACATATTTATTGTCATTTTTTTTTCTTTTAACTATGTTTAACTTTACAATTAAACTCACATCATTAACTTGTAATGAACTGTAGAACTAAATGTAAAGCCAAAAGTAGACAACACAGGGAAAGTAAAGATTTCTTAGAGTAGACATAAAATCATTAAAATAAAAACTTGATAACTTAGATTTAATAAAAATTAAAAACTTAGCTCTTAGAAACATACTATTAATAAAATAAGCCACAGAGAGAAAATTCATTCATGATACATGTATCTGGCAAATGACTTATTTCCAAAACATACTAAAACTCTCAATGCATACAACAAAAAAACCCAGTATTTAAAAACTGGCAAAATATGTAAACAGGAATTTCACAAAGGAAGATAGGAAAACTGCCAATAAACACATGAAAACATGTGCATCCTACGCAATCAGGAAAATAATTTTCAATCCAGAAGTCAATCCTTGCCAACGTACCTAGTGTACACCGCTTCAGAGGCATAGACAGGCACACACAAAGTGAGAAAATTCACCTCCCACATACCCTTTCCTTAAGAAGTCACCAGAGGAGTGCTCTAGCCAAAGGCGCAAACCAAGGGAGATGTTGTTAGGGGATCCAGCGCACAGGCTGCAAATCAAGAGAGCAGCGGAGGGGAGCCCCAGTGTTAAATGCGAATAAATGGCAGGAGGAAGCGTTTTGTTATAGAAGATCAGACAATATCATATCACACATACCAGAATGTGTGAGGTTCAGAAAAATTTTGGTATTGAACCCAAGTCACCGACAACTTTTAGAGAAGTAAGGATAGTGAAAACTGTTTATGTTCTTACTACCACAGACATAAAGTCAGCCAAAATAAAGCTGGCATTCAATCAAAGGAAGCAAAAACTCCAATTGAGGAGGAACTGTGAGTGTCCCACTCCAGAGAGAGAAAAAATTGCGCATGAAATTTAAGTAAATGCTCATTAGAAGCGGAAGCCCTGAAGGGCTTGGGAGGAAGGGCTGCGGGAATGCTCGGAAGGGACTGGTCTGAGCTTCAAAGAGCTGGCCGCTGCAGGAAGCATCTGGACACTGTCACCCTGCTACTTCCCACACTGACTAGCGAGTCAGAGTCTTCTAGGTTAAAAACCACGTACAGTGGAACCTCAGAACTTGTTAGTTTGTTCTGGAACCCATGGTGAGTGCCGAAACCAAAGAGTGCCAAGCAAGCGACGAGCGATGACACAGTTTCTTTTGCAGGGCAGCATCGCGACTCATACAAGTTCTAACAAATGTGACAAGTCCCGAACAAGCACCGAGCACTGACACATTTTTTTGTCATCAAATGTGACAAATGCTGGGCTTAACCAGTTCTGAAGCCGATGAGTACCAAGGTATGGCTGCAATCTCCAAGAAGGTGCATTTGCTAGAAGAGGGATGTACCAAAAAAAAAAAAAAAAAAAAAAAAAAAAAAAAAAAAAAAAAAAAAAAAAAAAAAAAAAAGAGAACTTTAGAGATATGGTACCAAAGATACTTCTGCTTCCAGCCAAGATGGTCACAGGGACTGAATTTGCCCTTCCAAACAGAAACAAGTGTAAAGCCAGACTAAATACATGAAACAATGCTTTTCAGATATTGGCTATTGGCCAGTGTAGGACAGTGGTCCCTAAGAGCTGGGGAAAAGGGGGATGAGTAACTATGATTGCCCCAGCTTACTGCCTGGACAGAGCTTCAGGATGTAGAGAAGTGGGACACATACAGAGCCTGGCAGTCTCCCTGAATCAAGAACACAGAGCCATGGGGTCCGAAAATGCCAAGGGGGCTAGAGTACAAGAAAAGGAAAAGCCACAAGGACAGTGAGTTCCACAGATCTGCAGTTCAGTTCTAATGCCCATTGAATCCAACCTCAACAGCAGGGGCCAGAAAACTACTTCATAAAATATCAGGCGTGTGCACGAAGAGTCAGCTGTGGGATCCTGCACACGAGTCTGCATGAGGTGAGACACAGAGAGATGGAGGACTCTGCTTCAACTCCCGTCACAACCTCAACCGCGACCTCAGCCTCAACCTCAGCGACCCACGCCGCACTGGAACAGCCGGATAAAGGGCAGATCAGAAAGGCAGTGGAAGCTCTGTTGGCACATTCCAGGTCCAGGAAAAATGCGAATGGACTGCTTTTGAATGAGAAAGAAAATTTCTTTTTAATGGTGGTATCATGGAAAATTCCAAGGAAAGAACTAAGTGTCAGATTGTTCTTGCCTCATAGTATTCGATCAGATTTAGCAGATCCCTGTTTATTTACTAAGGACAAACCCAATGTAACACCTGAAAAGACAGAATGATTTTATAAGAAGCTTTTAAACAACCATGGAGTTAAAACCTTTTCTCAGATTATTCCCTTCAGAACTTTAAAAAAGGAATATAAAGCCTACGAGGCCAAACTCTGCCTCCTGGGTAGTGTCACCTTTTCCTGACTGACACAAGATTCAGGCGGCTCTTACCCTCACACCTTGGGAGACATCTGAGAGAAAGAAAGTTCCAGTATCTGTGAACCTTAAAGCCAAGAATCTTTCCGAAGAGACCAACCCACTGGTAGGTGGAACTATGACGGTGGTTCGTGCAGCACTACACTGGAGCGCAGGCTGAGCACATCACTGAGAGTGTTGTTGTCACGAGAATGCTTTCACAGAAATTGCCAGAGAAGTGGGAGAGTATGAAACTCTTGTATGTGAAAACTGAGAGATCGGTTGCCCTTCCCATCTTTTCTTCATTTGTCAGCAGTCGGGACGAAGCCAAAGGAGTGTACACTCCCCATCAGAAGAAAAAAGAAGAAAAGAAAATACAAAAGCAAAAAGAATATAATGAAAAACAAAAAGGGGAGAAAAGAAACAAGACTAATAAACCAGGCTAGCAAGGCTATGTTAGCCCCAACCACAGAGGAGGCAGCCCCTAAATCCAGCAGTGGTCCAGTAAAGGACTCTGGACCCCAGAAGAAAGAGACCCTCAAGCCTGAGAAGAAAGAGCCGTGCAGAATAAAAGCCCCCCCACCCCCAAAAGTGCAAGACGAATCTGAAGAAGTAACTCCATTACTGGTTCCAGTAGGAGAAACTCCCACCAAAGAAAACATAGAAATACAAAAACATGCCACAGGAAAGAAGTCTCCAAAAAAGAGTCCTGGCCCCAACACACCTCATGGGAAGAGAATGTCCATTCCAGTTTTGGATACCCTGAAAGCAGCAGACCCCAAGAGTCCGGGTAAAAGCCCAGAGAAGAAGCCAAGAATCAAAGAAGAGGTGGAAAAGGAGAGAAATTCTCAGTTGGGGAAAAAAGACCCAAGACAGACACCCAAAAAGCCAGAGGCCAAGTTCTTCACTACAACTAATAAATCTGCAAGGAAAGCTCCTCACACCCCAAACAATGGCCCCCCAAACCCAAAGTGCTCCCATCAACCTAAAGTCAGTGACTCAACCAGAAGGAAATGTCAGAGCTGCCTAGAAAGCTTTTGGAAAATACCAGGTCCTCTCACAACTTTCTCCAAGAGTGAGGCCTCAGCTTAAATGTGTTTAAAACCCCACAAGTGATTCTGATGTGGGTGTAAGAACAGTAGTTTGAATCCATGTTTTAAATTGCTCTTCTGTGTATTTGCCAATATATGCTATTATTAAAGTGTAACATTTGCTTCTGAGTAAACTATTTCAATTCTAAACCTTTATGTTCCTAAATAACCAAGTTCCAAAATTTATAAAGTGAAATTGGTAAAACCAAGAGAAGAAATATGGCTAGAGCTCTCAAGCCTCCTCTCTCAAGAGTTGCTAGAGCAGCTGACAGGAAACCAGTAGAGAGAGCCCTGAGCGACACTGCCAACCGTACAATCCAGTAGACATGCACAGACCACTTAACCCAACAGCAGAATATACATTCCTCTCAAGTACACACAGAACATGTTCCAAGAGAGACTATAATCTGGGCATGAAAAATGAATAAAGGAAACACCACTTAAAATGGAAATGGGATGCCTAGAGGAGGAGCGCTCATGCACTACTGCCTGACTTCAATCACACACCCCACCAGAAAGAGACATCTATTACAGACCCCACTTGGAAAAAGCAAGCATACATTCCCATCAGGAAGTATCTCTATTCTACTGCCAAGCAGGAGGAATGAAGATTTTCCTACTTACCCAGCAACCAGGGCAGCCACTGAGCACCACCACAATTCAGCCAATGAGAGGGCATAACCACCCTGCACTCTCACTTCCCTACGGTGGACTTTCATTCAAAGCACCCTTTCCCAGCTTCCTCATTTTTCTCCGTAAAGTAACATTCCTCTCTTTTGCTTGCTGGACTTGTCTGTAACTTTTGTTATAGCATGCTTGTTCAGAATTGCTATTCTCTGCTATTCTCAAATAAACCCATTTTACTGGTAAAATAACTGGCCATTTTATTATTAAGGTCAACATGGGTCATAATACAAGTGTCAATAAATTTTACAAGAGTTGAATCATATAGGTATATGATACCAAAATGAGAATCTGGAACAATTTAAGGAGTCAGCAAAGACAGACAACATAAGCATAAAAAAGAAAAGCCAGCCCTAGCAGAGTGTTTCAGTGGCGGGTGGGGAGAGGAGAGAAAAGCCACTGACATCTCCATGAAGGACTGGGGCAGACTCATGGATACGGACAGCAGAGTGATAGTTGCTGGAGGGGAGGGGGAATGGGGGGCGGGGTAGGGAAGGTGAAGGGCAGATCGGTAGTGACAGAGTGGTCACCGGGATGTGAGGTACAGCATGGGGAATATTTTCAATAACGTAGTAATGGCTGTATACGGTACTGGGTGGGTGCTGGAGGTATGAAGGGAATATTTTGTGAAGTGTGTGGCTGTCTGGCCACTACACTGTACACCTAGGCTGGTGTAAAATGGTATTAAATATGAACTGTAATTGAAAAATAAAATTAAGATTACCAAGGAAAGACAGAAGAAATCATTTCACCACAACGAGACTGGTAGGGAGTGCAGAGGAGGCACGAGAGGGCTGGCTGGGCTCCCATGAGTGGCAGCTGAAGCTCTGAAGGGGTATTTCAGCAGCCAGAGGATCCTCTTGAGAAGTATAGGGTCTTAATGCCAAGCTGGGCTCCCCAGCCTACAGCACCAGAGCTGGGAAAGGAACCCAGATAACATCCAGCTGTGAAAAGCAGCAGGGTTTCTGTCTGCCAGGGAGAGAAGCTGGAGACTCAAGAGAGCCTCTTAAAGGGCCCATGCACAAAATTTTATTTGCAGCTACTTACCCTGGGCTCCAGTAGAGGGCGGGAAGAGTGGACTAGAGACACATGAGGGGTGTCTGGAGTTGGTGGATCTGGGAGACAACTGAAGTAATAGCCACCAGGGTTCCTGTGCTGAGTCATTCCGATACTGCAGAGGTCATCTCTCTCAGGCAGAGCACTCCCCTCCAAGTGGCATCAGCCTGAGGAGAAGCAATAGTCCCGCCCTGTGGAGCTTAAGTTGGGCTGTTGAGTACAGCTTGAGGCTATATAACTGATTATGTTTAACAACTAAGGCAGATCTCTGGGAGCTCTGAGACTTTAGCTGACCCTTCCCTGGGCCTGAAGCTGGTAAAAGCCTACCTAGGTGTGGAGCCTTGTTCTTTCTGCACACAAACAGGCCCAGCAGATGGAGCCACACTCTGTGGATTGATTACAGCTCCAAACAGGTTGCTCAGGGCCACACACAAGCATCATCTGACAAACGTCTGCACCACAGTATTTGCAGATCTACCTAAAACATAGAAACAAATATAAAGAGGCATCCAAAATTGGAAGACAAAGAAACCAGCCCCAAATGAAAGAACAAGAGAGAGGAAGAACTAGATGAAAACTAGATGAAATGGAGACAACAAATTTATCAGATAGAGAGTTTAGAGTAATGAGCATAAGGACACTCAACAGCATGAAAAAAGACATAGAAACTATTAAAAAGGGACCAGTCAAAAACAAAGAATATCTGAAATAAATATCAGAATATCTGAAATAAATAATACACTGGAAGGAATAAATAGTAGGTCAGATGAAGTAGAGGCCTGAACCAGTGATTTGGAAGACAAGGTAGAAAAAAACCACCCAAGCAAAGCAGCAAAAAGAAAAATAATTTTTAAAAATGAGGAGAGTTTAAGAAACATTTTGGACAATATGAAGTAGAACAACATCCACAACATGGGAATACCAGAAGATAGTGAGTAAGGGACTGAGAACCTATTTGAAGAAAATGACTGAAAACTTCCCTAATCTGGCAAAGGAAAAAGACACACAAATCCAGGAAGCTCAGAGAGTCCCAAACAAGTCGGGTCCAAAGAGGCCTACGCCGAGACACATCATAATTAAAATGGCAAGGCTTAAAGACAAGGAGAGAATCCTAAAAGCCACAAGAGAAAAGCAGGTAGCTAGATACAAGGGAGTACGAAATCAGACTTTCATCTGATTTCTCAACAGAAACATTTCAGGCCAGAAGGGAGTGGTATGAAATATTCAAGGTGATGAAAACCAAGGATTAACCAAGGTTAATTTACTCAATGAGGCTATCATTTAAAATCAAAGGAGAAATAAGGAGCTTCCTAGACAAGAAAAAGCTAAAGGAGTTTGTTAACACTGAGCCAGTACTACAACAAATGTTAAAGGTCTTGCTTTAAAGAGGAGGAGGAGGAGGAGAAGAAAAGGGAAAAAAAGATAGGAAAATAGTCTAACAATAAAATGGCACTAAATACATATCTATCAATAATCATCTTAAATAACTTAAATGCTTCAACCAAAAGACACAGGGTAGCTGAATGGGAAAGAAAACAAGACTCATGTATAAACTGCCTCCAAGAGACCCATGCCAGATCAAAAGATACACATAGACTAAGAGTAAAGGGATAAAAATATACATTTCATGCAAATGGAATGGAAAAAAGAGCTGGGGTAGCAATACTTAATATCTGACAAAATAGACTTTAAAATCAAGGCTATAATAAGAGACAAAGGGAGACACTACATAATGATAAAGGGAACAATCCCACAAGAGGACATAACCCTAGTAAACACATACACACCCAACACAGAAGCACCTAAATATGTAAAGCAAATCTTGATAGACGTAAAGGGAGAGATCAATGGAAATACAGTCACAGACAATGATTTTAACACCCCATTCACTTCAATAGTAGATATTTCAGTCGGAAAATCAATAAGGAGACAACAGTCTTAAATGACACACTGGATCAAATATATTTGATATCTTCAGAGCATTTCACCCAAAAGCAACAGAATACATACATGCTTTTCAAGTGCACATGGAACATTTTCTAGGATAGACCACATGTTAAGTCAGAAAATAAGTCTCAATAAATTTAAGACTGAAATCATATCAAGCATCTTTTCTGACCACAATGTTGTGAACTAGAGATCAACCACAAGAAAAATACTGAAAAACACAAAGACATTGAAACTAAATAACATGTTATTAAACAATTAATGAGTCAAAAAGAAGATCAAGGAAGAAACCAAAAGATACCTTGAAACAAGTGAAAATGAGGACACAATAATCCAAAATCTGAGGGACACTGGGAAAGCAATCCTAAGAGGGAAATTCATAGCATTACAGGCCTATCTCAGAAACAAGAAAAATCTCAAATACTCTAACTTTACACTCAAAGGAACTTGAAGAAAATCAACCAAAGCCCAAAGAGAGAAGGAAATAATAAAGATCAGAAATAAACAAAACAGAGTTTTAAAATGACACAAAAGATCAATGAATCCAAGAGCTGCCTCTTTGAAAAGATAAACAAAATTGACAAATCTTTAACCAGACTCATCAAGAAAAAAAGAGAGGACTCAAAATCAGAAATGAAAGAGGAGAAATAACAACTGACACCAAAGAAATACAAAGGATTGTAAGAAAATATTATGAACAACTATATATCAACAAACTGGGCAGCCTGGATGAAATGGATGAATTCCTAGAATCATACAATCTTCCAAAACTGAATCAGGAAGAATCAGAGAATCTGAATAGACACATTACACCTAGTGAAATTGAAGCAGTAATCGAAAAACTCCCAACAAACAAAAGATCTGGACTGGATGGCTTCACAGGTAAATTTTACCAAACATTCTGGGAAGAACTAACACCTCTCTTTCTCAAACTATTCCAAAAAATTCAAGAGGAGGGAAGGCTCCCAAGCTCATTTATGAGGCCAGCATCATCCTAATTCCAAAACCAGATAAAGACACAACAAAGAAAGAAAATTATAGGACTTCCTAAGATGGTGGCATAGGTGAATGCACCGTACCGCCTCGCACAACCAAACAAGGAAAAAAATCAGAAATCTATACATCCAAAAACAGCCATATCTGACAGAAAATCATATTGAGAGGAAGTCCGACAACCAAGGAATTAAAGAAGATACATTCATCTAGTTTGGTGAGCCGGGAGGAGCAGGGCGGAGGGAGAACGCTCAGCGACCCGCGGCGAGCTGGTGAGCAGACAGCAGGTCCGTAGTCGGAGGGGCGGTTCCCGCGGGGCTGCAGCACACCCAGACGGGGACTGACTGAAGCGCGGTCTGCGCCTGGCTCATCCGGACCCAGCGGGGCCGAGACCGGTGGACTGGGCAGGTCTGCATTCGTGTGCAGAGAAACCAGGAAAGAAAGCAGGGCGCAACCCATCGGTGCAGAGTGAGAGCGCCTGTGGGGGTGGAGTCCGCGGCCGGAGGAACTCCCGGCCTCACAGAAGAGTTCGCTGGGGAGACCCGCGGGGGATTGAAGCTGTGCAGCCCGTCCAGCGACCCCAGAGCGACCCCCGAGCCAGCGCAGAGGGGCCGGAATTGCTTGCAGGAGGCGGTGTGGGTGCGGAGAGCGGAGAAGGCGCCATCGCTCAGGTCCCGCCCCCAGAGGCTAGTCACAGCACAACTACCGGGAACTTCCCTGCACAGGGGATCCCCAAGACTCCGCCCCCCTTACAGTGACAGGCTCACCGAGAGGGGAAAAAATGGCCCAAAGAAAGGGACAGATCAAAACCCCAGAGCTAACCGACCAAGAGATAGCCAACCTGTCAGATGCACAGTTCAAAACCCTTGTAATAAGGATGCTTTCAGAATTCGACGAAAAATTAACGAACTTGCTTGAACAAATGAGGAGAGA